>CM063604.1:15076924-15383566 GCA_032356905.1 Salix exigua
TTACCACACGGCTTGTTTCGTCTGGATTCGAGTAATAGTTGTAGGTGTTTCCTGATTTCTAACTGCAATTGTACATACATGTTCCAGCTTGAAACTGCTAATTGGTAGATTTAATTCCCAAATTAATTTCTTGCTCTCACCTTCTGCTTCATGTTTAAACACAGGCGCAGGTGGAAAGCAATTGCTGAACCAAGCTAGCTAGTTGTTACTAGATCAAGGGGTCGGTACTAATTTATTGCTACAGGGATTTTCATGGCTTCCACCAGCCTGCAAGGAATAACCTCGTCTCCTTCTTCTTCTCCTCCAGAATATATATATGATGTGTTCCTTAGTTTTAGAGGCAACGACACCAGGAACAACTTTACTAGTCATCTGTATTCTAATCTGGTACAGAGAGGCATCGATGTATACATGGATGATAGGGAGCTCGAGAGAGGAAAGACCATCGAACCTGCTCTCTGGAAGGCCATCGAAGAATCAAGGTTTTCAGTCGTTGTATTTTCAACAAATTACGCTTATTCACCATGGTGCTTGGATGAACTTGTCAAGATTGTTCAGTGCATGAAAGAGATGGGGCACACTGTTCTGCCAGTTTTTTATGATGTGGACCCTTCAGAGGTAGCCGAGCAGACATCGGGATATTGTGGTGCCTTCGCTCAGCATGAAGAGAATTTCAAGGAAAATTTGGAGAAGGTCCGGAGCTGGAAAGATTGTCTCACTACGGTGGCTAATTTATCAGGCTGGGACGTGCGGAATAGGTAAATTGTCCATCTACATATTCTTATTCTCAAATCCACCCTGTATTGTTTCCATGATAAACCTATTTTTTAAAATGTTTTTCAATTGAAATGTGTGATTAAATATCAAAATAATCACAATATAACAATAATATCAAATCTAAATTTGAAAAATAATTGTTAGTATATATTTCTGATCCATTAAATAACTACTTAACGACTCTTATGTGGTCTATTATCAAACTAGTTTTTCTTTAATTTTGACTTTTAAAATAAAAGAGGAGCACGTTTTTAAAAAAGGTTAGAATTTTCAAAAAGTTATTTTTTTATTTTTTAATCTCTTTTGAATGTTTTGTTTATACTAGAAAAAGTTTTTATATTTTTTATATAATTTTGTTATCGTAAATCATTTAGCAAATGCTTTAGTGTTATTTGAGTTTTGATAATGAAAATATGGTATAATAATATTCAATGAATGAGAAAATTATAGATTTGTTTTATCTTTTCAAAATAAAATAAATAGATTTTATAGCATGAATTCAATTAAAAACATACATTAATGTATATCTTTTCTAAATTAAATGAAACCAATTTTCTTGGATGGTAGACAACTAGAACTATAACTCCTAAGAAGAATATCGATTATATTTCTTTCATTTTCCCACTCAGATTCTTTCTGGAAGTCAATAAACAAATCTACTTATTTAGTTAACTTATGCATAATATACATCCCCTCCCAATTCTACTTCCTCTAATTTATCATAACTTTCTATCCACATCATATACCTATTAACACAATCCAAACATCTTTTAAAATTTATTTTCTCAATTTGCATCAATTTCCTTCATAGGATCAATGTAAAGCATAATTATAAATTTTATTAAATTTCCAAACAAGATACTCCTACCTCATGCTTTGCTATTGCCACATGCATTCTTCATCACTTTAAAACATGAACACACATTGACAAGCTAAGTAGAAGTTTCAATATTCTCTCTTTTTATACATTTTGGCTAATAAAACATGTGGCCTTGAGAAAATAAGAATTCCTCATTATTTTCATGTTCAATCCATTTAATATACAAACATTCACATTCAAAACAACATATTACAATAAATATTTTGTAAAAATACATAATCTTTCTCTCCTAATTACTCTTCTCAATAGTCGACCATGACCTTTTTAGGGGACTCCTCTTTTACTTTTCATTTGTCTTGCCATTTATATCTTATTTCATCTAATTTCATGAGACATTCATCAATTACATACAATTCCATATTTTTCCAAAAATATCTCTACCCTAACCCTAATCTCATAAACAAAATCATGCAATTTAACAATAAAATTAAGAATTTCTATATGAATATAAGAAATATCATACCAAAAAGATTTAAATCCTGATTACTTGTGAAATCAAAATCTCTTCCCCTCCTTTTTTTCTTGTTGTTGTCGGCCACTCTCTCCTTTCCCATTTTTTCTTCCAATAGCACTCATAATCCTTGTGTTTTTATGTATGGATTTTGGTAACATTTAATCTCTCTTTTCTTTGAAAGTCTTCTTAGTTTGACAAAAACAATTTCAAAACCTCCCTCCTTTTTGTCCACCATTTCTTCAGAAATCAAGAGCAAAAGATAGGGGTATTTATACTACCTAATTTCTCTTATATACACTTAGGTCCATTTATTTTAAATTTTATTTTTACCTCCATATTTTTTCCTCATATAATTAAAGCCCAAACTATTTACATTTATTCAATTTCACCCCTAACATATTATATATCTATTTTTTATTCATTTCTTTGATTTTAAATCTACCCCAATTAAATCCAAGTTTTAAAAAAGCACGATATCTCGAATATTTCATTTGGATGTTATATTTGAAATTCTTGAATTCTCATTTTATTTAAATTTTTATTTTCTTCATTTATTTAAATTTTTATTTTCTTGATTTATTTAGTTTATAATTTAAACCTACAGTTATTTCCAAGGGTTTACATCTCGGGTTAAATATATGAGGATCTTGATAATGCTTGTTTAAAGCCTCAATGTTACCTTAAAAATAGATTTAGGTCAAGCACACAAATTCAATCTAGTTTTAATTTTAGATTTTGGATCTTTTGTGAGTTTTTAGGTTGATGAATTGAGTTTTAGATATTCTGAGTGTGTTGATAAAGTGTTTTTGAATTAAAATGACTTAAAAATAAGTTTTATAGAAAACCACAACCCTAATTTTTCAACTATCATACCGATGGCTGAAATCTGGGTTGGCAAACGGCATATCGTTAATCTATTTTTATAAAAAAAAATAGGACAAATGATAGGTTATTAATTTGCTCTTAAAAAAGGCCTAGGAGTATGGGCTTGCTTTTTTATTTTAGATTTCATTTAAATACAATTGACGAAAAAACTTATTAAAACTAGTTATGTTTATAACCGAATAGAATAATATGCCACAATGTCAAATATAGAGGTAATTTTATCATTTATTATTGATGATCTATTTTATTATATATATTGAAACTTTTGTTATCTTAGTCTTTACTTATCCTTGAAGCCTTTTTTTACATTTATTGGCGCACAGAATTATGGATTTATTTAATTATCTGCATGCATAAGCTTTTTATTTTTATTGAGATCAATTTTAAATTATTGTTAATGATTTTTATATTATTGACACATGATTCTCAATTTATTAAATTAAAAGATGCATAAGTTTTTTATGATTATGTTTTTTATGTCAAAAACATGATGGAAAAATGCATATTTATTTTTATTGGAAAAGACCTATCTAATCTCGACGAAATGCAGATCAGATGGCTAGTATATATGCATAAAATGTTTTCAAATGATTATAAGTAAAAATAATTTTAAAAAAACTTTGGAAATTAATAGATTTGGAGTTATTTTTTGAAAGTTTATTATACAAGATAGTTAAAAATGTTTGTTAAAAATAATTTAAAAATAATATAGAAGTCGACAAGAAATATGATAAAACTCCATTTGGTTTTTGGTTTGTCGAAACCAAACTTATTAGATATTTTATTTCCCGGCTTTTGTTCTTTTATGCATGCTTTTTTAGTAACTTTGTGATTCTATAGGCAATAAGATAGCTATTGTAAGGATCATTCTTGCATCAATACAATCCTAGTTATGTTTTCAGTTTATTCTTTCCTTTTTCTCTCTATTCTTATAGCTATCTATTGTAAGGGCCCTATCTTTCTCAAATGTTGATGTATTAATTTCTAGCTAACAACCATACATTTTTAGCTACAATATGCTAATTTTTATTTTACCATTATCACTATCTGATTTGATTTCTGCACACAACATGATTAATGTTTGTCACTATCATATGCAGGAATGAGTCGGAATCAATTAAAATCATTGTTGAATATATACTGTACAAACTAAGCGTCACTATGCCAACAATTAACAAAAATCTAGTTGGAATAGATTCTCGTCTGGAGGTATTAAATGGTTATATAAGTGAAGAAGTTGGCAAACCAATCTTCATAGGGGTTTGTGGAATGGGTGGCATTGGTAAGACGACTGTTGCGAGGGTAGTATATGATAGAATTCGTTGGCAATTTGATGGCAGCTGCTTCTTAGCAAACGTCAGAGAAGTTTTTGTTGAGAAAGATGGACCACGTCGTTTACAAGAACAACTTCTTTCTGACATCTTAATGGAGCGTGCCATTGTATGGGATTCTAAAAGAGGTATTGATATGATAAGGGGGAGGTTGCGACTTAAAAAGATTCTTCTTATCCTTGATGATGTAGATGACCAAAACCAACTAGAATTCTTGGCTGCGGAGCCTGGATGGTTTGGTCCAGGGAGCAGAATTATCATAACAAGCAGAAATAAGAGAGTGTTGACTAGATATGATGATGCTAGAATTTATAAGGCTAAGAGATTGAATGATGATGATGCTCTTATCTTATTTAGACAGAAAGCTTTCAAAAATTACCAGCCTGCAGAAGTTTTCGTAGAACTATCCAGACAAGTTGTGGGTTATGCTAATGGCCTTCCGCTGGCTCTTGAAGTTATAGGTTCGTTTTTGCATGGAAGAGATATCGATGAATGGGGAAGTGCGATTAAAAGACTAAATAAGATTCCTGACCACAAAATTATTGATGTGCTTCGTATTAGTTTTGATGGCCTTCATGAATTAGAGAAGAAAATATTTTTAGACATTGCCTGTTTCCTAAAGGGGTTTAAAAAAGATCAAATAATAAGGATACTTGATGGTTGTGGATTCGATGCAATTATTGGAACTAAAGTTCTTATTGAGAAATCTCTCATAAGTGTCTCTCGGGATCAAGTCTGGATGCATAATTTATTAGAGATAATGGGTAAGGAGATTGTTCGTTGTGAATCCCTTGAAGAGCCTGGAAGGCGCAGTAGATTGTGGACATACGAGGATGTTTGCCGTGCACTGATGGACAACACAGTAATAGCTGATAGAGAACATTATCCATAAGATTTCATAAAGTTTGTTTTAATTTATGCTTCTTCTCTGCTTAGTATTTGTTTTTTACTTATATTCTCTTTTGGCTGACAGGGAAAAGAAAAAATAGAAGCCATTTTCTTGGACATGCCTAGAATAACAGAGACACAATGGAACATGATAGCGTTCTCTAAAATGTGCAAGCTAAGATTGTTGAAAATCAATAACGTGCAGCTTTCTGATGGACCTAAAGATCTTTCCAATAAGTTACGATTTCTTGAATGGCATTTTTACCCTTCAAAATCATTGCAAGCTTGTTTACAAGTGGATTTGCTAATTGAACTTCACATGCCTAACAGTAGTATTAAGCAATTATGGAATGGACATAAGGTGAGATCAATTAATTTTTATGGCCTTAATATTTCTTTTTTTTTTGTTTTCCTATATATTTATATTTATGATAATAATATTCATATTTCTCCCCCTACCTTATTGCAGAGGGCAGTTAATTTGAAAATCATCGACCTCAGCAACTCACTAAGCCTAGTCAGGACTCCAGATTTTACTAGCATTCCAAATCTCGAGCGTCTCATTCTTGAAGGTTGTACAAGTTTGTATGAGGTCCACCCATCACTTGGACATCATAAGAAGCTTCAATATGTGAATCTTGTGAATTGCACAAGTGTTAGTACTCTCCCAAGCAACCTTGAAATGGATTCGCTTGAAGTTTGCAGTCTTGATGGCTGCTTAAAACTTAAAAAGTTTCCAAATATAGTAGGAAACATGAACAAATTGATGGTTCTTCGTTTAGATGAGACTAGTATTACAAAATTATCTTCATCGACTTGCCATTTGATTGGCTTAGGTCTACTGAGCATGAACAGCTGCAAGAACCTTACAAGGATTCCAAAAAGTATAGGTTGTTTGAAATTGCTTAAGAAACTTGATTTGTCTGGCTGCTCTGGACTTAAATATATACCAGAGAATTTAGGGGAAGTTCAAAGTTTGGAGGAGTTTGATTTAAGTGGAACTTCAATAAAACAATTGCCAGCATCCATTTCTCTTTTAAATAATCTTAAAGTATTATCTTTGGATGGATGCAAAAGAATTGATGTGTTGCCTTCTTTGTCGGGTTTGTGCTCTTTAGAAGTACTCAGTTTACGCGATTGTCATCTTAAAGAAGGAGCATTTCCAAAAAGTATTGACTGCTTATCTTCATTGATGTCCTTATATCTCAGCCGGAATGACTTTGTTAACCTGCTAGCTTATATAAACTTTATAGACTTGAAATGCTTGTCTTGGAGGATTGCAGGATGCTTGAATCATTGACCTGGGTTCCATCAAAAGTTCAAACAGTAAATTTGAATGGTTGCATACGCCTTAAAGAAATACCAGACCCAATTAATTTAAGGGGTTCCAAAAGGTCAGAGTTCTTATGTTTTAACTGCTGGGAATTGCACAAGCATAATGACCAAGACAACATGGGGTTCACCATGCTTGAAAGATACCTTCAGGTCTCCTCTTAATCATACCCCAACTTTTGTTTATCTCTCTGCTTCTACCTTTATCTATCTAAGATTTTGTTTTTTTCATGGCACAGGGTTTGTCTAATCCAAGACCTGGATTTGGTATCGTTGTTCCTGGAAATGAAATTCCAGGCTGGTTTAACCATCAAAAGAAGGGATCTTCAATTAGCGTGGAAGTGCATGGTTGGAGCATGGGGTTTGTTGCATTTGTTGGATTCAGTGCATCTGGTGAAAGTCTTTCTCTTTTTTGTCATTTGAAGGCAAATGGAAAAGAGAATTATCCTTTGCCGATGGGTATTAGTTGCAACTCTATCCAAGTTCTGTCAGATCATCTTTGGTTATTCTATCTATCTTTTAATTACCTTAAAGAGCTTAAAGAATGGCAGCATGAATCCTTTAGCAACATTGAGTTGTCGTTTCATTCCTCTGAGCGAGTAAAGGTGAAGAATTGTGGTCTTGTTTTGTTATATTCTATACAATCTTCTGCCAATATTACTGAATCAATCGTAGAAGATGATGTTTCTTGTGGTTCAAGTATGCCTGACAACCAAAGGATGCAAGATGATATCCATGTCATTAGAGATGTTTCAAGGGAAGATGTTTATTGTGGTTCAAGTATGCCTGACAACCAAAGGATGCAAGATGATATCCATGTCATCATTAGAGATGTTTCAAGCAAAGAAGATGATGTTTCTTGTGGTTCAAGTATGCCTGACAACCAAAGGATGCAAGATGATATCCATGTCATTAGAGATGTTCCAAGGGAAGAAGATGATGTTTCAAGCGAAGAAGATTATGTTTCGTGTGGTTCAAGTATGTATAGCAAAATATTGAAATGTTCAAGTATCCAAGATGATATCCCTGTCATCAGAGGTGTAGACAGTAGTAATGCTTTCACCCATTCAAGTACAACTCTAGCCTTGAGAGGCATTGTCCTAGACGACAAGGAACTAGAGAAAGTAATGGTAATTAGATCAAGACTCTTAGAAGCCATTGAGGAATCAAGACTGTCAGTAATTATATTTGCAAGAGATTGTACATCTTTAACTTGGTGCTTCGACGAAGTTGTCAAGATGGTCAGATTCATGGATGAGATGAGACCAAACACTGTTTTTCCACTTTCTTATGATGTCAAACAATCAATGATAGATGATCGAACAGAGACGTACACAATTGTCTTTGATAAGGATGAAGAAAATTTCACGGACGAGGTGAAGGTCAAAAGGTGGATAAGTATTCTCACTGGACTTGAGGATGATGAAAAATATGGATCAGAATCTTGGAAAAGGTAATCATTACTCTGTTTTTTTATTACACAATGAGAGTGACTTGAAAAGTTGTTTTTTTTAAATAATTTTTATTTAAAATATATTAAAATAATAATATTATTTTTAAAAAAATATTTTTATATCCATATATCATAACAATTTAAAAATATAAAAAAATATTTAAATTTTAAATTTTAATATAAAAACAAGTTCAATCACCAAGCTAAACACACCTTTGACTAAATGAAATTGAAAACACTGAAACATGGTGTTGTTTCTAGAACTTAATGTTAACAAATCTATGCTTTTTATATCATCGATTCCATGTATAGTTTGATGATGCCATGAGGATGGGAAAAGAATGTGTTAACAAATCTATATTTTTTTGTGATAATTTTACTCGAATAGAAAGATAACAACTTTACCAAATCTAAATGGGTAAAACACAATTTATCCATATTTAGGTTGAGTTTGAAGAGACACTTCTCAACCCTATCTAACATATACTAATAACCTTCTAGTTTTAAAAAATTATCATTATTCCAAGCTACATATATACATGTATATCTAGAGAGAGACACACACACACAACACTCCTAACTTCTCCTTCTCTCTTAGCAGCTCAGAAACTCCAAAATGAGTAGGGCCCCATGGAGAGCCAGCAGATCCCGTATCGGTCCCGGTATGTGTTCCAGGACTGTAGTCGACCGATCCGGCAATGGCCGAGTCGGCGAGTCCAGCCTTTCGAGAGGTTCCTACAGCTCCAGAATCTCGAGCCGCTGCTCCAGCAACTGCGCCAACAACCATACATCCATAAATTTCTTTGGTTTTAATTTCTTTGATTAAGATTTGAATTTTTGTAAGAAAAATGTGTTGGTGTTTCGGTTGAGTATTGGATTAGTTTCAAGTATTAAAAATTCTAAGTTTCAGTTGAGTTTGGATAATAAATTTAAAATTTATTTTCTAATATTACCTAATATATAATAGGCGTGGGAGTTTCACTGTTTGGATCACTGTAGCTTTAGAGAAGAAATCATTGTGGATTGTGGCAGTGTGCTGTCGATTTTACCCTTATTAAATTCTAGCCAGCGTGTGCTTTGGGTGGGGGCTTTCATGGTTTTTCCTTGTTACCTAATATATAATAGGTGTGGGCATTTCACTGTTTGTATCATCTGCGACTTTAGAGAAGAAATCATCGTGGATTGTGACGAGTGTCTTGTCGATTTTACCCATATTAAATTCTAGCTGCGTGTGCTTTGGGTGGGGCTTTCATGGTTTTTCCTTGCATTATGTTTTTCCTAATATATAATAGGTGTGGGCATTTCACTTGTTTGTATCACTGCAGACTTTAGAGAAGAAATCATCGTGGATTGTGGCGAGTCGTTGTCGATTTTACCCTTATTAAATTAAAGTCGGCGTGTGGTTTTTGTGGGGTGTTTCATGGTTTTTCCTTGTTACCTAATATATAATAGGTGTGGGCATTTCACTTGTTTGTATCATCTGCGACTTTAGAGAAGAAATCATTGTGGATTGTGGCAGTGTGCTGTCGATTTTACTCTTATTAAATTCTAGCCAGCGTGTGCTTTGGGTGGGGGGTTTCATGGTTTTTCCTTGCATTCTGTTTTTCCCGTGTGTGTTTAAATATGCATTCATTCTCGGTGCAAGGATAGTTCATTTTGGCTGATATGTTTTTAATTTGTGAATGGTGTTTTTGGGCTGTTGTGATTTTGTTTTTTGGTCGAATAAATTACTGATTTTTAGGCCCTCTGTATTTTTGAAAGCAAAACACCTGCGGATGAGAGTTGCAGAGATCGATCGGCTTTTGGAAAATTATACAAATTCAGATATGGGTGCCTAGCGCAAAGAGTTGCTGAGATCGGTATTCTTTTATTGAACCATGCATGTCAATAATCCTTCATTCATGATTAATGCAGTGTATTTAGCATGGTTGAACCTTCATTTTGTTTTCGGTTGATTGTGGGTTATGCAGTATGTGTTGCTTCATGTTTATTCGTTGATGAGAGAATGATGAGGAATGAGGGTGTTGGGTGAGAGAGACGATGACAGAGGGAGGCCAAAAGGTAAAAAAAAATGGTAACAATGGAGGGGCTTCTTTTATGGTGTTGCTGAAGTGGGTTCATTTGGCAAGAGAGGAGGAGGGTTTTTGGCACTCGTTGTTGAATGGATAGAAGGAAGGGAGGGTGAGCAGGGGATGGGTCTTTATGGCACTCCTAATTTCTTGCTTGCAAAAGGCTTGAAGAAGGCGGATTGTTGATGCGAGGTGATTTAAAGAAAGGTAGCGAAGAACAAATCGATCTCCCTCTGAAGCTCTCCCTGGTGTCCAACACATGATTTTCTGGGCACACCTAAACAATTTTTTTCTCTCCCACTTTGTTGCTGCAAAAGGTTTGATGGTGGGGGATTGTTGCGAATTGCAAGGGATACTCGGGTTTTGATTGGTCGACCTCTAAAATCTTCGTCTCCCTGCTGACTTCTTTTCAAAAATCTTGCTCAAGAGTTTGGGGTGTCGTGTGCCCAGAAAATCAGAAGGAGACCAATTTTTCGTGTGCCCAAAAAACAATGTGGGATTTAGAACAATGAGTCCTTAGATGTTTTCAATAACTTTTTAGGGAAGTATCTACAGCCAAAGTTGACCATGAAAAGAAGAAGCCAGGAGCAACAAATTTCTCTCCTTCTTATCTTCTGGGCACACGAAAACAATGTGTTGTTCTCCCACTTGGATATTGTAGTTTTATATTTTTTCAAAGGTTATTGTTAAATGTCGAAGTGGGTGTTTGGGGTGGCGGTTCAACGTGTGGTTGCGTTGAACCGTAGCCCCAATCACAACGATTACCAAACAATTTGCTTTTTTTCCTGTGGTCCCCACCTAAATACATACATGTTGGAACGCTTTTGAAAAGCTTTGAAAAGATGCTTTTCAAAACTAATGCGACTCAAACTTACACGCACGTAAGAAACTTACAATGTTTCATCTCAAGCATTATGTTAGGGTTAAGGGACACTCGCTTTCTCTAGCATTATGTTAGGGTTAAGGGACACCACTTTCTCTTCTCTGCTCTTCATCATTTCTAAATTATCAATTGGCGGATGCAAGTATTGAGAGAAGAAGGGTCGTACCATTAATTGACAATGATCATGAAAAACTTGTTGTTCTTGGCCTTGGGAGTGGGTATGTGGGAATGTATCAATTGAACCTTCCAATATTTAAAGGAGAATTCAACACAATGCTATGAACCTTCCACATCTGTTACAAGCCGAGCTCCATTAGGGTCGTCGACCTCTGCAGTAGGTGGCCAAGGGTGAGGGAACAAACCCAGCGGCACTGCAGAGTTGCGATGAGTTGCAACCTTCCAAGACTCATACCAACCATCGCACAACACCATTTCCGACGCCACCACCATAAGAAGAAACACCTCAGCCTCCTCTACCTTTAGGTACCGCCCATTTACCCTCTCGTAAATAATATAAAACTTGACTCATAAATGTTCACTGTAGCTCTAGTTTTCTTATCATTAATTTTAATATTCGAATATGAATCATTAAAGATTTAGATAAAAATATCAAATAAAATGAAATTGAGTTGTATAGTAAATCATTTTAAACAAGAAAAATCTTAATATATTTAGTTGGTTTAGTAACCACTAGTTATTTTATCCGTGGTTGTAAATTTATTGAATTTATTATAAAGATCATCTGTAATTAATACATTTATAATTATTTAGGTAAATGAATAAAAATATTTGTTAATAACAAAAAAACTAGAAAATTTAAAGGTTGGTGTAGATCAATATATTTAACATTTTATTTTTAATTGGTTGTGTCGAATGAACTTAATTTCATAGAAATGGTATTCACTAAAATACATATTAAAAATATTTTAATATATATATATATATTAATCAAGAGCCGAAATTAATAAAGTTTGCTGGTAGTAATTTAATGTTGGTGAACAAAGCCAGGTTACTACTGATCATGAACTTCTTGAATTCAATATAATTTTTTTTTATTAATTTTACAAATACTTATTTTCCAAATTGATGCAATGAATTATTTAAAGAGTTTTTCTGATGTAGTTCACTTTCGTTTTGAAAATGAATTGTACATAACTGCATATTTTTAAATTCAATTAGAACATATTTAGTGTTTGATTATTATTTTAAAATAAATGAAAGATAAAAACAAAAAAGATAGAGCAAATATATCTCTATATATAAATTATGTTTTGAATTTTATATCTTTCTTTTAATCTTCTTAGTTAAATATATTTTTATATTCAGGATAATAAACAAACACAGCATGCGTGTGAATATAAATACAAAATGTCTATACTCTAATACAAATAATAATTTATTTATAATTTCTTTATAAGCCTAACAAATTGAATGGAATATGATGTTTTATATGTTTTATAGGCATGCTATTATATAGAATATGATTTTCCGAACGTATCTATTTTTTTATTAATTAATAAACTTCTCTTAGATGCACCAACAATTTTTTTATTATTATTATTAATAGCTTTATATTTACAGCTATATAAACACTTAAATACATAAAACATTAATATGTATAATCAATATCAGTATTTACACCAAAATCGAACTTGCTTCATTTATTACAAAAAAAAAAATTATTTCTACATTCCTATTCAATCATGCCCTATAAATATATTAAAATAATAAGTTTTTAAATTGTTTTTAACATAGCATATTAAATAATATAAAAATATTTAAAAATTTAATTTAAATTAAAAAATTTTAAAAAACTTTCATAATACTTTTAAACCTTTTTATCTTTAAATCCCACCATTACGTGCAATCTATAACCCCAGGCCCTTGGAAACTTTTGATATTATTCAAGTGCCCCCCCTTCTACTCCAGGATTCAGGGCAACACAGGGAGTGAAAAGAGAACAAACAGGACGACTAAGCCAAAACCACAGAGATGGTTTAAGCAGGGTTTAAGGCGGCCGGTATACTAATACCACAACCTTACCCTCTCTATGAACTCATTTCCTTTTTCAAATTGCATTACCCGCGCATTTTAATTCATCTCTCAATCACTTCAATTCCATTTCGTTTTCATTTCCTTTAATTAGAGTGCCAACTCCCATATATTTTCTACCAAAATTTTTTATCCTTTGGTTACTTTTGATAAGAAACCCGCAATTCTATCTCTAAACCATCCACAGTTATGTGGAGAAACGTCGCAAAACATGCCACTTTGAAATCCCAGTCAAAGTCCCTCAATTTCCCTCCATTTCCAAGAACTCACAGCTTTTTAGGAGCCTCTAAAGAACCCATCTTTTTTGGGAAATTCAAGTTCCATTCTCTCAATAAAATCAATAACACAAGTCCACGACTGGGTTTTCGAGCAATTGGCGAAATATCAACCCGTGAAGATTTGATGGGAAAACCCAGTTTTGCTCTTTTGAGAAATATTGATAGTACTAATGGGAATCGGTGTGGTGGATTTTGTCCAAGAGGGTATGTGAGTGTAGCTGAGGCAGTGTCATCAACAGATGTTGAAGATAGTGTGTCTAGTGCTGATGAAGTGCAAGAATTGCTGCCAGAAATGAGGAAAGAAGAGGAGAAAGAGGAGCGCTTTAGGAGGAGAAGGAGGCTAAATGCTAGCCCTGGAATAGGGTCAAGGAAGCATAGGGTCTTAAGGAGAAGGCAAGTGAAGATTGAGGCGGAAGCATGGGAACTGGCAACGAAAGAATATAAGGAGCTTTTGAAGGATATGTGTGAGCATAAGTTGGCTCCTAATTTGCCATATATGAAGAGTTTGTTCCTTGGTTGGTTTGAGCCTTTTACAGATGCAATTGCGAAAGAGCAGGAGTTGATTAGAACGGGGAAGAGTAGGCAGGCTTATGCTCCGTATTTTGATCTGTTGCCAGCTGACAAGATGTCTGTTATTGCAATGCATCAGCTCGCAGCAATAGTAATGACAGGTGGGGAACATGGATGTGCAAGAGTTGTGACTGCTGCTTGTATGATTGGTGATGCGATTGAGCAGGAGGTAAGTAATTTTCAATGTTTTATTTGCTTATTTTTACTTGCGGTTTGATTTGTAGACAGGATAATGAGCGCCCAGATAAAAGTATTGAAAGATAAGGGAAAACATAAAGTTGCTTAAATTTAAATTTAGACAACCTTCATCTGAGGTGATGAACTAGGAAGAAAGATGAAAGTTAGGGCCTATTTGAGTATTTGAGAATATGGTTGAGATTGTTTTTCAAATTGTTTTTTGTTCAGAAATTTTGTCATATTAATGTTTTTTATATTTTAAAAATTATTTTTAATATCAAGACATAAAAATTATCTAAACACATAAAAAAGTAATTTAAAATAAAAATAAAAACATTTTTTTAATTTTTTTTCATAAACGCTTTGTTAAACATTTTTTTCATAAACGAGGTGCCAAACAGGGTCTATGTACAATTTAAGTTATGTTTTGTCGAATGTTGAATTCTGGACTTATTTTTTATATATCTATAGCTTTTATTTTCAGCTTTATTTTGATTCTACATGAATCCAAGTTCTTCTGTCATTCGTAGTTCCAGGGAGGACAATAATGGAGGTAGGAAAAACAATGTGGTATAAGATCCTTTAGATACCAAGTTCTTACAATTTTGTCATTATGTATTTAACTTCTCATATCACGGGCCTTATTAAGCTAAATATTCTATCACGCCCTCTTTATTGAGCTACATTTTCTTCAAAGCATACATGGTGGACTCGTAAGAGTGACATTTCAACTTTCCTTCGCAGAGCTCATCTCATGTTTGGACATTGTTTCACTATGTATTTATTCTTATGCATTTCCCTGTTGGGGACATCAACTATCTTTATCATTTCAATTATGTGTGTTCTTGTTGTGCCTTTGTTTTATAAGTTGTTTTAAGTGTTTTACTTAGTTTAGACTTTAAAGCCATGTTTGACACTTTGCTCTACTATCTCTTCTGACTATTGGAGTTGCTTACTCTTTTCTTTTCCTTCTCCTTTTCCTTTTTTTTGTTAAAGAACTATACAATGCAGAGACATTTAGGTGTACCATTCTTAATCCATTTTTTGGACTTCCTATCTCTGCAATCTTGTTCTCTTTCTTTGAACTGAGGACTGAATCTGTAACAGTTTCTGTGATGAAACAGATTAGAATACACAATATCTTGGAGAAAACAAGGAAGAAAAAGGAAAAGGCTGATGATAGCAAGAATGGTGTAGAAGGTGAATCCCCTGCTGTCATGAAGGAACAGGAGAACCTAAGAAAAAAGGTTACTGATTTGATTAAAAAACAAAAGCTTCCAGCTGTGAGGAAGATTGTGAAGGGGAAGGATGATTCAAAACCATGGGATGCAGATGCTAGGGCTAAGGTTTGTGTGCTTGCAATCATTGATAAAAGCTAATTTTCTTGAACAAATGTAGTGTACAACTTTGATTTGTGTCCTATGCAGGTTGGAAGCCGACTAATTGAATTGCTGTTACAAACAGCTTATATACAGCCTCCCTGTGATCAGTTAGCTGAAACTCCATCTGAACCTCGACCTGCATTTGTACATACATCCAGAACTGTGTCATATGAAAATAAGTACGGAGTCATTCTTTAATTGAATCGATGAGCTCAATTTATCTTTTTTTTCCTTGTAATTGCTTCTAACTAATGCATAGTAGCCTTTTCTTAAACAGGAAGGGCGCAAAAAAATATGGAGTTATTCAATGTGACCCACTAGTTCTCAAAGGCCTAGAGAAAACTGTGAGTAACCCTGTCATATTTTATTCTTCTAGTGATAACTAGTTTTCATATTTTATCATCCTTTATGACATGAACTTGTGATGGGGTGCCATATACTTTCAAACAAAGAGGTTAGTTTCTAGATTTTAGAGCTGAAACAGATGAGATTTGCAGGCAGTTTACATGTTGCCTCTTAAGTTGCAGATGTTTGTCTTTCATTTCTTTTTCTTGCCAAGAAGTCAAAAATGTTGTTTCTCCAAACAGGCGAGGCACATGGTGATTCCTTATATGCCAATGTTGGTGCCACCACTTAGATGGAGAGGGTATGCTAACTTTTTTTTTATATTTGCAGTTTTTCCATGATTGTCTTGTCTTAATTTTAAATTTCTTAGTAAGATATATTCCCAGTTCAAAAATATTAACATAGTGTTTTGGTTACTTCTGCTTGATGCCTGGAGCTGTTTTCAATTTTATTGTCAAGTTAAATGCTTAAAATGGTATAATAGATGAGGGATAAATCTCTGATTATAAAGTTTGGAATTCCAATCCCATTTTTAGTTAATTGAAATTAACATTCCAGCATATTTCAAGGCTCTGCCTTTCCATTTCTGTAACCTCCATTAGAAGGGAAACTAATTGTCTTTGCAGGTATTTATTGAAAACATGGTGAATGTGAGATATGAGATGGAAGGGCTTGTCTAGGATTCTCTACAAAACAGAGAACACTATCTTTAAACATTGAAGAGCATTTGCTAATCACAACTATGTCTAAGAAGGGAAAATTAACATTATTGCCACAGGCTGGAAATTTAGGGATTGCTATGGAATTCTTTTTTATAATGTTTTTGATGTTAAAGGGAGAGGTATACTTCATGGAAAAGGATTGGCTGTTAGAGATAAAATATAGAGAAAGAAAAAGTGTTAGGTTTTCTACAAGGATGCTGTGGTGTATTATTTCAGTGCAAGAAAAGATAGAGTATCGAGTAGTTGTGTTTTCATGTGAAGTCAGACTTGTAGTTAATTTAGGATTAGGATAGTACATAGAGAACTTGATTGAAGTTGTTTAGTTTCTTTAGGTGATAATTTCAATATTGGTATTTATTTCAAATTTCAAATGTGCCAGAAGAAGCAAGGAGGCAACAGATGATTACATAGGAGAAATGGCACAGACAGGTCTCCTCGGTCAAACTGAGATTTTTGAACCCTCTTTTCTGGCAAGTTAGTTAGGATATGTTTTTCATGGACTTTGGTTAAGTTTTTCGTGGTGCAGATTTATTTTATTTTATATATTTATTTGTAAAACAAAAGTGTAAGAGGAAAAAGATGAAGGAAGCTCCATGGATAAGGATAAAGGGGAAAAGCAGTGAATAACAGTAAAATCAGAAGATATCTTCCATCAAATCTTATAGTGGTGGCATGAGTGATCTTCTCACTTAACGATGGGAATCTGTTGGTCAATTCTTACTCAAATTGATCGTTCTTCAAATGTAATGAGATAAATTATTCTGATGATCTTGACTGTCAACGTGCAAAAGCCATTTTGGTTGCTTTGACTGATGGAGTGTTTTGTTTTTTTCATGTTAGGAGTGTGTCAGTAATAGGACACGTTGGGTTTCCTAGGGATAAATGTCTTAAAATTCCAAACTGTGTGTGTGTGTGGAAGAAATAATTTGATATTGTCACTAGATTTTTGTTGGAACAAGAAAGAAGAGATTGTTTTATTACTTTTTGATTCATTGAAAAAACTACACATGCTTTGGAATATGAAGAGACGTCTATAGCAGCTTCTGCCATTTAACTTGTTGCCTTAATTCTGATAAGCTCCCTAGCACATGGTTGTAAATTGCCCATCAGGACTGAGATTCCAGGAAACACTGTCTGTCTACAAAAAGCAAAGATTTAAACCAGGGATTGCACCCTGAATATCTTCCATTTGATCAGTACGAGCATCAGACAAAAACGATTTCATGAATTGGTCTTGGGGAAAGAGCACTTTGCTTACTAGCAGGTTTAAAGTGAGTCTTGGCTCTTTCACCCAATCATCAAGCAAGTTGCTGGAGGCACATTAGCATAGTCCCCACTAAAATTAATAGTAGATCCTTATGTACAAATTTGGAAGATACAAACTCTTCTTACATGTTCCTTACATACTTTAATCTAGAATTTAATGAGTTTGTGGTTGGATTCTGGTTCCCATGTAGTTGTTGCAACTCTTAACAGCACTATTGCTTCTAGAAACAAATCAGGACCTAGCATTTTGGTGTGTTCCAAGCTCTTCTTAGATAATTGTGTTATAGCTTCTGATATTTACCTCTCTTACTTGTGTCAAGCATAACCTTGATGCCCTTTGCAGTTTTGATAAAGGAGCTCACTTGTTTTTACCATCCTATGTCATGCGGATACATGGTGCCAAACAGCAACGAGAAGCAGTTAAGAGGGCACCTAGGAAGCAGCTACAACCAGTTTTTGAGGTCTGTACATATTAGATGCATTGCATGGTTACTGAAGCATATTTTATTGTTTGAACTAAATCATCTTTTGGTACTAGCATGTGATGTTCTTTGAACAAAATCTTATGCTGATAATTGTGTATACCTTTACATGCTATCACGTGTAGATTTTACCAGCTTAGCTTCTTGTTTAACAAGGATTCTCTTTTGTTTGAATTTATTTTCCAGGCCCTGGATACACTAGGGAATACCAAATGGAGGGTTAATAAGAGTGTACTTAGTGTTGTTGATAGAATATGGAGTAATGGAGGCTGTCTTGCTGATTTGGTAGACCACAGTGATGTGAGTATCTTTTCTAACTTTCCTCCCATGTAACTTGGTTTTTTTTTGTTGAGAAACTCCTGTACCTTTACCATTGTGTTCCAAGAATTGATCATGATATCTTTAGCAATTAAAAAACATTTCTTGTTTAATTTCTTCATTTCAGGTTCCTTTACCTGAGAAGCCAGAAACAGAAGATGAAGCACTGCTTAAGAAGTGGAAGTGGAAACTCGGAGCAGTGAAAAAAGAGAACAGGGAAAGACATGCACAACGTTGTGACATCGAACTTAAACTTGCTGTAAGACTCAATTTACTTTATTTTAGACAGTACACTTTCAGTTCTCTTGATTTAGTTTACACTACTATTCTTAATTGGCTCTAGGTAGCACGGAAGATGAAAGATGAAGAAGGTTTCTATTATCCACACAATATTGACTTTCGTGGGCGTGCCTACCCCATGCACCCATACTTAAACCATCTTGGATCAGATCTGTGCCGGGGGATTTTGGAGTTCGCAGAGGGACACCCTCTTGGAAAGTCAGGCTTACGCTGGCTGAAGATACACATTGCAAATCTATTTGCCAGTGGTGTAGACAAGCTATCTTATGAGGGACGGATAGCTTTCACTGAGAATCACCTTGATGATATATTTGATTCCGCAGACAAACCACTTGACGGGAAGCGTTGGTGGTTGCATGCTGAAGATCCATTTCAGTTCCTGGCTGTGTGCATTAACCTCACTGAAGCTTTGAGAAGCTCCTCACCAGAAACATATATCTCACATATTCCTGTTCATCAGGTATATCTTATCAATGTATTGCATTGTGCTCATATAAACTTCTTATGAACATTTTAAGGATTGTAAAATATCCTGCTCAATTGAGCACAGTTTTACTGGAATGGTAGGGAATGGATTGAGAGAGGCAGAGGTGTTAGGAAGATGAATGGTAAAAGGATAGTCAAGATTCTTTGTTGTTGTACCTTGTATGCTTTGGGAAAACAAATAAAATGATAAGCTTAGGTGGTTTCTATTGTTATATTACATTAAAAAAACAAGTGTTGGACCATGTGGGACAATCAAGTACTTTTCACTGGGCTTTTCTTTGCTCTTCTGGCCTATTAGTTTATTTTGTTCTCATATCTCTGGGTTTTTTTCATAACCTGCACTGCCTCCTGAGGTACCCCTTCCCTCTTATGGTTTTCTGTAGGATGGTTCCTGCAATGGCCTACAACACTATGCTGCACTTGGAAGAGACAAGGTAATGTCCGAAACTTGAATTGGATGATGTTATGAAGTTTTTCATTTTTGTATATTTACTGCTGATAAACAAAACCCAATATGTGCAATCTGTCTGTCTGATTCTTGTCTCCTAAGGCACTATGCTGATGCCAATCATTGTTGAATTCAAGTTGTGTTTTTTAGAAGTGGTGTCTGAAAAAAGAAAATAATGCATTTGATTATGCTTTGAACCCCTCTGCTTTTGTTAATTCATTGGAATCTTGAACAGTTAGGAGCAGCTGCTGTTAATCTAGTTGCTGGAGAGAAGCCTGCAGATGTCTACTCGGGAATAGCTGCTAGGTAAGGGGTTTCCTCATGATACAGTAGAAAATATTTGAGCTAGGATGAGTTTTTGTTGAAGCAAGAAAATGGAGCTGGATGTTTTCACTGACTGATTTAAAGATCAGGTCAAAGATTTGAAAATGCAGAGCTTTTTTTGAGAAACTAAAGAAGTTGTGCTGAAAATTGTGGTAGCTCTTGGTTAGTTGGCTTAATAAAGGGATGCTCCTCTTTAAATCTGAAGTTCCATTTAATTACAAAGAGGACAGAATCTGAATTTTTAGATTTATAACCAACCCTTAGTAGGATGAACCACAAATAAGGTCCTAGGAGCCTACTAAATGGGTCCCAGTTTTTCTGCTACATACTAGCATGTATTGGTTCAATTAGAAATCTGCATTAACATTATCATCTCAACGACTTAAGAGTTTGGAAGCATTACTCTCACAAAACTAAAAGAAGAATGTTTTTCACTGGCCCAGTTTTCTAGCATTGTAGGAAATCTAGGTGTATGTAATGAAGTAGTAACATCCATAGAAGATTAATATTTCTGCTTAAATTAGGAACTTTAATTTGTTTCAATTAAATCAAAGCAAAATTTTAGCCGGCAAAGCTCTTATTTCATAGCCTATGACCAGATCCATATGTTAGCCCTTTGTGTGTAGTAGTCAAAGTCCTGTTAGTATTCATTGGATATGTTTGATTGGAGCCAGATTTGTATAGCCCCTACAAGAATTTTTCTTTTTCAATCCAATATTTTTGTGGTGCATGCAGATATCTGCAAAAGGATGCTGTGATAAACTTGCACTTTTGTGATGCAGAGTACTTGATATCATGCGCAGGGATGCACAAAAAGATCCAGATGTTTCCCCTGATGCATTGCGTGCAAAAGAATTAATTAACCAGGTTTTCTGCATGCTTTGATTGTTGATCATAGTGGTCGTCTGTCACTGAGGGATTGCTTAGTTACTATTGGGTCAACACTGTTCCATACTTTTCCTGTTTTTTTTTGGGCCCATTCAAAAGATAGGGTGTACCTTGCCATTTTTCAACGTGGATAAGCTCTTTTACTTTCAAACTAATGGTGATTTGACATCATCTAGGTTGATAGAAAATTGGTGAAACAGACAGTGATGACATCTGTATATGGTGTGACTTACATTGGTGCTAGAGACCAGATCAAAAGGAGGTTAAAGGAACGTGGTATCACAGAGGAGTCAGATATCTTTGGTTGTTCTTGCTATGCTGCAAAGGTGTGAAATGAGCGTCCCAACAAGGAGGATTCATAATTCCTTAGCTTCACTCTTTTTCATAAAACATGTCACTGACAATATTTTATATTTTTGCTTGATCAGGTGACCTTAACTGCCTTAGGAGAGATGTTTGAAGCTGCGCGAAGTATCATGAACTGGCTTGGGGATTGTGCAAAGGTGAGTCTGTCTTAATTTATTTGTTTTTCCTTTATGTCGATATTTGTTTTTTGTTATTGTTTTATCTAGTTTCTATAACAACAACTGACGTTCTGTTTACCTTCTCTTTGTGTTATACCTGGCCAGATTATTGCATCTGAAAATGAGCCAGTACGGTGGACAACTCCTCTAGGACTTCCTGTTGTACAACCTTATCGTAAATTAGGGACGCGTAGTGTGAGTTCTATAGCATTTGCAGAAGCATAGTAGGGCATATAGTATTGACAGGAAAAGTAATTGATTGACATTTTGCTACGTTCATATCAATAGAGAGGGCATTTTGAGTTCTCTCATCTTCCTTTTGTGCAATTGTTGCAGATCAAAACTTCCCTACAGGTTTTAATACTACAAAAAGAAACTGACAAGGTAATGTTACTTATCTTTGTTGCTCGTTTCTGCTTTGTTAATCGAGATTCCATATTATTTACTGTGACTTGTGAGTCTGTGCTAAGATGTTGATAATACATCAAATTGTGAAAGATATGACATAACATAGGGAAAAAAGGTTGTACCTTCTGGGTCTAGGATCTCAAATTTGGCAGTTCTTTTACTGTTACAGGTTATGGTCCAGCGACAGAGAACAGCTTTCCCACCAAATTTTGTTCATTCCCTTGATAGTTCTCATATGATGATGACCGCAGTTGCCTGCAAAAGGGCAGGCTTAAACTTTGCAGGTTTTTCACTCATTGCTGGATTTTGTCTCAATTGCTGTCCTATTCCTAGTTTTGATTTCTCATTACTGTATATTGGCATACCATCACAGGTGTTCACGATTCTTATTGGACGCATGCATGTGATGTGGATGAAATGAACAGGATACTAAGGGAAAAGTTTGTTGAACTCTATGAAACACATATATTGGAGAATGTAAGTATTAGCACTGCTATATTGTTCTAAAACTTGTAAAGGGGCCCATTCATTGGCATCATTATATATTTGTAGAAGGCAAAATCCCAATACAATATTTTTGAAGTTTATTTGATAGAGCGGATAAGAGGCAATTCATTATTGTTTACTAGCTTTAATCGATTGTGGATGTTTTGGTTGTTAATAAAAGAAGAAAGAAAAAAGATTCGTACCATATGTTTAAAGAAATAACACTTGTTGCAGTTAATTAAAGTATGATTTATTATTTCTTCTCCTGCTGTTTCAATTATGTTTTGGGATAAAAAATTGCCAATAAATTTCAACTTGAATCAGCATTTAAAAGAATTGTGCAGTATCAAATTCAAGTCTGAGTTCCCGTGTCTTTTTTTTTTCCATTTTGCAGAACTCTTCATTTATACTGTTGGATTTGTATGCAGTTGTTGGAGAGCTTCGAAAAGTCCTTTCCAACGTTGACTTTTCCACCTTTGCCTGACCGGGGAGACTTTGAGCTGAGGGAAGTGTTGGAATCACCTTATTTCTTTAACTGATCCAGTGAAAGGGGCCATTCTCTCATTGCTACAGTAACGTGACCACGTCTTTAATGGGTGCTGTTCATTGTTTGTTCCTCGCCAACCCTGGTTATGGAAAGCTGTGATATAATGAAAAACTTCCTGCTAGAGACTGGTCTCACTATTGTATATAGTATCTTGAAAGGAGTCGTCAGGCATTGGAGATCCTCATTTGGTCTCGTGAAAGGAGTCGTCAGGCATTGGAGATCCTCATTTGGTCTCGTGAAAGGAGTCGTCAAGCATTGGAGATCTTCATTTGGTCTGAGTTTTGACTCAGCTCTGAATGGTGTTGTACAGCAAGCATATTTATTTTGTTCTGGGTATAGGCTTCGCTGGGTTCTTGCATTGAACAAGAATGAATGAAGAGACAGCAATATCATGTTTGTTTATCACTGCTCAGTTGACATCAGGTTTCTTTGATTTTCAGACAAAGAGCTTCGTGATTTTCCGACGTCCTGCGACTCCAGGAACGCAGAGAGTATGAGTTAGGTTCCATTGTTCTCTGATACAAGGTGCTGAATTTTATGAATCTTCGTCACGGATTGGTATTTACTATACCAACGAGACTTGTGATCAATGTGAGCCACACTGAAAATGCAAAGTGAACAAGAATGATATCATGCTGTTGCTATGTAATGGTTGGGAACTTTGGATGAACTCTTTTGTTGCCAACTATAAATTGGCTTGTGGATATGCAGAAATGAAGCAGGGCCGCAAGAACAGATTATCATTTTGTTATGCTGCCAAATATTTTGACAACCTGTTACACTGCTTTAGATTCTCTTAAACCACAACCAAAATAATTAATTATTATTAACTGCTAACTAAAAAACTTTATGTTCATTGATGAGTATTTTTTTTTTGTATATTGGGTACATAAATAATAAATAAAAAAGAAACTGTTAACTATTCCATAAAACCTTTAATAATATCTAAAAACCATTGTTAAAACTAAAATATCATGTTGAGCATTTTTAAATTTTAGCATTTGGTTAGCAGATTAGATCAAAACTATGGAGTAAAGATTAAATCCATATAACCACATGCTAATATCATGAAAATTGAATAAGATAAATTTGGCTAATTTAGCCAATGATAAACCAAAGCTAGTTTTTGTTATTCTGTGTTAACAACATTAAAAGATGTCCCTAAAAATCGTTACATGATGATAGAGGATTTGAAATATGCATAGCAGGTCTCGAGTTGAGTTAAAGTGTACATCTCTTGTAAAAATCTAGAATAACCGAAATTTTACTCACTAATCTAGGTCCACAGAGCACATTTTCGGGGGTGGAGTTTTAGTTGAATCCAAAAAAACATTAAAGACTTAAAAGTTGACTTGGAATTAATCGCGCATAGATTTTTTTATTACATAGTCAATCAGCTGGGTGAATTAGCCTTGAAGGTTTTTTCCTATCAAGGAAGGATTCTTTCTGCTATAAAACTCTAGATCAACTGAGCAAACATGACAAGAAAAAAAAATCTTTCAACTAGCCAGTGTATGTTACTCGAAAAAATGTTGGTTTGGCCATTGAAAATGATTCTTTGAAAGGCTAGCAATCGATTCCTTGGAAGTTTCTTCAAACTATCATCTTTCTTTCAATTCCTTCTTCAGGATCCAGGAGATTTTCTGTTGGCACGAACATGTTTGGTGTAAAGCACATTACATTCTCACCAAGTTGCCTTTAAGTTCTTTTCTTTTGTGCTTATATTTCAGTCCTTGATGATTTCTTGGTATCAAGTACGCGGATTAATGAAACTCACAAACACAGAAGCTTTTTCAGTGATAATTTTCCACACATGTATTGCTGTTTATGAGTTTAATTTATACAACAGTCCTTTGTAAGGCAAGTATTCTAATTATAGAAGGAATGATAACGGTCATGATGTAATTGTGCTATTGTGATATCTGTGCATTTACAATAGAAATCTATTGCATTTTTTTCAGTGATGCTTGTTATGATCTTAGACTGGAGTTCTAGTGTTGTTATGATCATCGTGATCTTCCTTGATACACCCCTCAAAATCGAACTGCCATCAACAAGAGAGATTTTTCGTTTCAGCATGTCAGTTTGTTGCCGTGATAAAGGCTTTCTGAGTAGGTCAATAAGTTGATCATTGGTGTGAACATGACTGACTTGAATGATGCCACGGTGCACTAGGACACGAACAAAATGGAGGTCGATTTGAATATGTTTCATCCTCCAGTGATGGACAGGATTGAAGCTCAAGTGAGTGGCACTGAGGTTGTCACAAAGTAGGGATGGAGATGACGTGAGCTAAAAGCCAAGTTCCTGTAGAAGAGAAGATAGTCACATGGTATCAGAGCTTTGTTGACTCAACAGTCACGAGTTCGAATCTCATCACTCTCATTCTATTTGATAAAAATAAAGCACAAGGTAATGTGAGCCTATACAAGTTTCAAGCCCAAATGACTTTCACTTGAGGGTATGTATTAGAGAATAATATAAATTATATTGAGTCTCACCTATCAGCTTAAGTTTTCAGGTAAGATGGTTCCTTGACACGGATAATTCAATATATGGGTTTATATTAGGACTAGATCATGTCCCACATACACCTAACAATAAATCAAACATGTCCAGATGAGTGTTGATGACTTGTATAGCAAGGTATATATTGGATAACATGTGATTAATATTCACACACCATAAGTTCCCTTGACAATATCAATGCATCACTTACACCAGACCTTAATTAATTTTAAGAAATGCACGTAATTTAAATATAAAAAGTGTATTTTTGCTGACCTGACCATAAGTTTCTTTTGAACTGGAGAGCTGGGAAAGAGAACAAATTGTTTAACAATGATCCCCAGCATGTACAATGAAGGAAGATTTCAGCAAATTTATGCTCGAAGTCCCAATGAATGAGAGTTTCTCAACCCTATCTATCCCAGATATCCACGCATAGATGCACAGATACTGTGACATGGAAAGCGACATAATCACTATAACCATACAGCTACAAGCAAAAAGAAAAACAATATAATCCTCTTAGAAAAGAAGCTTCACAAATACTGTACAATAACCCACATATATAGTCTTCAACACCTATCTACGTGGGAAAAAGGGAAAGAGAAACAGTAAACAGAAGAAGAAGAAATTAAGTCCAACTCTGTAAACCACTTCTAGGAAGATAGTACCTAAAATATAATTGCGTGGCTGTGGCTGTTTTACTGTGTGTTTTTCACTGTGTATATAGACACGTATTGGTATGAATTGTGATAGTAAAATTACTATTTTATTCTAGGATCGAAAAATTTAACCCTTGACAAGTCATTTTTGACATTTCCAGAGAACATGTATAGTATTACTAATTTCTTTGCACAATAAAACTATTATTTTACCCCTGGGTGCTAACAAAATGAGTGGAACAATAAGGAGTATTTTTGTTTTTCTCGCAAATTCATGTATAGTGAATCTACCAAAATACCCACCTAAGAAGACAAAAAAAGAACACCCGGAGTCAGGGGTATTGTGGTACTTTTATCCTCAATTTTTTCATAGTTATTACTGGATCTAAGATGTATAGATAATTATTCATTTTTTTATTTTTTTTCGGAAGCACCAAGATGCACCAGCAGTGTTTCATGCCCACGCGAAATTCCATCAGCGCCTGCTGCTTCAATTTTAGCAATAGCAGTCTCACATGAGAAAGCAAAATGAGAACAATATTGTACGCATTGCAGCTTCTGGCTTTGGAAATTAATGGAAATGAGAACAGGAAGTTAGCAGCAATTTATATAAACTCAGTAAGTTGCAGAAAAGTCTAAAATGGCAGAAAAGTTGAGAAAGCTAGCTAACTACCAGCAGATACAGAAGAAGCATTCCTGTCAGCAGCACGCAGCCAAGTTCATGGCATTCCTGTCAGCAGCACGCAGCCAAGTTCATGGCTTTCGAAGTAGCTAAGCTCATTCAACTCAGTGTTGATTTGGATAAAAAGAATATATATGGAAAGATATAGAAATATTTATTGAAAAAAACAATTTATTTATATAACTGCTTAAGAATAAATTTTTTACATTTTTAAAATAAAAATATATGAAAATAGGATATTGTTTTATAATTGTTTCAATAGTTATAAGAAGAATAACTTTTACCAATGAATTTCATTATCAATTACTTGATTTAGTATCCCTATTTTTTTAAAAAATTACATCACATGTGAAACCATAAAAAAAAATTAAATAACACTTGTCACAAGAAATCGAGGTTACATTACATCATTCCAAATATAATGTTTGTTTTTATATTGCAATAAAATTATTTTTATTTATATTTTATATTATTTGACGTGTTGATTTTCTTTTTTAAACATTATTTTAATATTTTTAAATAAAAAACTCGTTTCTAAAATTATACTCTGTATAAAAAGTCTTGGTAAAATAAAACTAGCAACTCCATGACATAAAAAAAATGATTATAATGTTGCCCTTCTCATTCTAATAATAATAATAATAAAAAAAAGGAGATTGTGCGCTTCTGCTAGCTGGCACCCACTTATCATACCGTTAACCTCAAACGACAAGTCATATGTTTTTAAATATTCTCCATTAACAATAAAAAAAACAAATAGAAAGAACAACGAAAAACTACCCTCCTTCTCTCAGATCATCACTGTCTAATCACACTCAAGAAACTAAACAAAACCAATGCCTCCAAATCCCTAATTTCCTCTCTTCAGGTTTCTCTCTCGCTCTCAATATCATTTGCAATCACTTTTCTATCCATCCAATTTTCAAAAACTAATTAATTTCTTTGGTGATTTGTTTTTGCTAGGAGTTGATAAATTATTGTTATTATTATTGTTAAAAAGATGAAAGCAGGAGGCACCGGCGCCGGTGCTGCGAAGCAGATTGTGGATTCACTGCTTCAGCGGTTTCTCCCTCTCGCACGACGCCGTATCGAAACCGCTCAAGCTCAGGTCAATTTTTTTCTATTCAAAATGATTGAAATTATTTTACTGATATGAAAAATGAATAGAAAATTTTATTTCTTGGTTGAATTTTGATGTAGTAGCAAAAACTTTTTTTAATTTGCTCGCGTGTGTGTGCAGAATATGGTGATTGATAACTCATGGATGCTGGTAAGTAGATTTTATTTCCACTTTTTTTTCCTATTGCCGTCCTGGAATGGGCAAAATGTTGGATGGACCATCTGACCCATCCATGAACAGGTTTTGGATTCTTTGGCTATGATTGCACGCCATACTCCCGTTCCTCTTCTCGAAGCTCTTCTTAAATGGAGAGAGAGGTAATGTAATGTTCGCTTTACTTAGTTAATGATTGATTATTTATTATTTTATCGCATTAATATGATGGTAGGCTTGTATCTCTCTGGAAACAGTGTATTTCATACATGGGGAATATCACTATTTATAAGTTAAGAGAAAGTTGAAGCATTGTGCTGTTTGAGACAGATGAGTTTTTATTTTAAGCCAAAAAGAGAAGGTTTTTTTCCTAAACTTTCTGCTTATAGTGATTTGAAGAAGATAATTTAGAGTAGTTAATGATAGTAAGTTGATTGATGAGAATAATTGAAGAGGATGCCATTTGACAAAGAAGAGACTAGGATTAGTTTGTCAACACAACAATGTAATTGTTCCTGATCTGCACACATCTTGATGGCCAAATGCAAGGTGATATGTGTGTGTGTGTGGGGGGGGGGGGGGGGGGGTTACTGGTTAAGTACTTCACTTGCGAAGGATTTTTTTTTCTTTTTGTCCAGGAAATGGAAGCCTGATTCCACGTGCTCTGTCAGTAAACAAGTCAGGTCTGTTGGACAGAAGACTGTTGGTAGTGTTTTAGAAAGAAATTTGCGATTGGAGATCTTATGTTGACAAAATGGGGGTTGGTTGTAAACAATGTTGTGCTTCTAGTATGAAGTTTGCCAAGGTGCTGATGATTCTAAAATCTGTAGTCTGTTGTGGTTTGATTGACTGGTATGAATGGGAAAAAATTCCAATTGTAGGCAACAAATCTTGTTGTCATATGCAAGGATTTTGAGGCTTGTTTTTGTAGTGGTTGATTTTTCCTGATATTTCATTCTTCAAAAGTTGGCCTGGATGTACAGAAAGGGACTCTGCATGTGACAAAAATCAGGAAAAGTTAAAAACAAAAGGATCTGAAACCAGTGAAATTGAACTTGGTATGAATGGGAAATTTTTTCCAATTGTAGGCAACAAATCTTGTTGTCATATGCAAGGATTTTGAGGCTTGTTTTTGTAGTGGTTGATTTTTCCTGATATTTCATTCTTCAAAAGTTGGCCTGGATGTACAGAAAGGGACTCTGCATGTGACAAAAATCAGGAAAAGTAAAAAACGAAAGGATCTGAAACCAGTGTGAAATTGAACTTGTGTAGCCAAGGACTTTCAACTTTTACCGTCAATCTTGTCGGGTAACAATGCCTGTTCAGTCCATTGCAAGATTAACAGCTTTCTTTTCTTGTTCGCCTAACTCATGAGATGCATCCTTCATAGGAAATAGATTCCACTCTCTAGCCATCGTCAACAGATCTGTTTCTCTGTTTAAGATTAACCATATGTGTGGGCACTAACCTTTTTGACTTGGAAACTTGTTGCGATAAGGAAGCACTTATTATCCAACCATCTATACATGGAAACCCAGGGCCATGTTGCTGTCTAGACCGGACCAATCTGATTTACCCTTCAACTTTTGGTTCATAGGAAACATTGTTGTCCACTTCATTAACAGACATGAGTACTGGATGAAATGTGCACCAAAAAATGTAAATCAAGGATTGAAGAACTGCCAATATTGTCCAAACACAAAAAAGGCCTGGATTAGGCAGACAAAAGATTTTACTTGCCTCTATGTTATAAAGAATAGATAGACACAAGAAGCACTTGTTTTTAATTTGAGTGGTAGTTTTTCTCTGACAATTTCTCATCCCCCCCACCCCCACCCCCCCCTCTTTCTTTGTTGGATTTTTGTTGCAGTGAATCTCCAAAGGGTGCAAATGATGCGTCTACATTCCAAAGAAAGGTTTGTGATAATGTATAATCAGTACAGTACACTGTCATTTCTGATATCAGTAACATTCTAGATCATTAGAAATAAAATTGAAGATATTTTTATAAAATCTGTAACTTTAAAGCATTATTTAAACACATTTTTTTACGTACATTAGAGGAACTATTGTTGAGCATCCAAAAGTTTTCTTGCACTCTCGTGCCAACACATTCGGATCATCTTGGTAACATTGTTGAATAACACTAACTCTTAAAGCTCAATATACTCAACCTTTTAATGACCCCTCATCTTGATCTTCAACAACATCATCATTATTACTAGTGTGATGCCTTTGAATATAAATTATATTCTAAAAAGATATTTTGTTAAAACTTGTGGGGTCATGTGGAAAAAAAATCAAAACAAAGTCAGCGATTTGAAAATGATTAAAATGAAAAATAAGTCAGCGATTAAATGAAACTTAAGGGAATGTGAGAATTGATGAAAAATGATGGTTTTAGAGAGCATAGCTTTGTGAAATACTTATTGAGCATTGCATATCAACGCTCATGTTTGTATTTGTTAGCTCATACAAGTACATCCTCCCATTTAGTGGCATGGGAAGCCATTCTAATAGGAAATCCTTGTAATCAAGCAGAGTCCAGTTTTTAATTGAGCTCACTTGCTGACACCCAACTGCAGGCCAAGCTTTGGATTGAGTTGACTTTCACCTAGCCCAAAAATGCATTGATTGTGAAAATTTAATTGAAGAAATGTTCATTATGATTTCAACATAGAGATACAATTTTTTACCGTGCATACCTAAAAGTTTTATTCTTAAATGGTTTAACCTGTATAATAAGATGTCACCAATCGAATTATAAGAATGCTTATTTCTGCTATTATAAGGAAATTTTAGGATTTAGGTATGATTTCATCTTTCCTTTGGGGATGATGGGAGAGTAAGCAAATGCCTCTTTTTTTCCTGGGCAAGGTCAATGGTTGTCATAAAATCTCAACATATTAAACATTGAAAGTAAATGCACACTCATCGTTATGCGTTGGCAGCAACTGAGCTGCATTCAGTTTCTTCATTTCATTTTTTACATCTCTTTTATTTATTTCAGTCTTTGGAAATTGATATAGGTGTTTGCATGAATAAGTATGTTATGCTTTTGGATCCTCGTATGCAATCTTGGCCATGCATTTGATTCATCATCTTAGCAATATCCCATTTTGCCCTTGTTTCATTGGGATTTCTGTTGTTCTATGAACCTACTGAAAAGTCTCCCCCTTACAAACTTAAAATTGGACTCTTACTCTATAATAAGATAATACTTACCTGATTGACAGGTGCACTTCTCGTGTCTTTTGGGATGCCCCCCAATTTATGGTTTTAAATAATATCTTAGCAAGAGCAAGATGACTAGATTTTACGATGATTCATAAAAAAAATTAGTGAGTGGATGGACAAGAAAAGTTTGGCCTATCAAATGACAAGGTTAAGGAATCATCTTTATCTCTATCCCATTCTATCCATGTGACATATGCATAATGTAATGTTATGAACCTTTTATATGATTATCCTCTGAAACACCTATAATATTATTTTTCAAGCTATATTGTAAATAGGAGTCATAATTATTGCAGATTCAATGTTGAAGAATGAGGCATGTACTGGGTAACAATAGATGCACTGGATTAATGTCTTATTCATCGTGCAGCTTTCAAGCTGTTTGTTCTTTGTGTTCAACTTGTAAAGTTTTAAAATTTTAGATGAATATATCATAATATTTCCTGTCATGCCCATTTCACCAGGGTAACTCATTTGGTAGGAAATACATCATATGCCATAAATTCTTCATTCCTAACTTGTTTAATCTGTAAACATGAAATGACATGATTTATCTTGATAACATGGTTGTTTGATTAGAGGTTAATTTACTTTACCTGTGCTCAGCTTGCAGTGGAGTGCATTTTTTGTTCAGCGTGATAACATAGCTGTTTGATTCTGAGGCTAATTTATGTTGTGCTCAGCTTGCAGTGGAGTGCATTCTTAACTTGTTTAGTCTGAAAACATGAAATATCTTGATAACATAGTTGTTTGATTCAGAGGTTAATTTATGGTACTTGTGCTCAGCTTGCAGTGGAGTGCATTTTTTGTTCAGCATGCATCCGTTTTGTTGAATGCTGCCCACAGGAGGGACTAACTGGTTTGTTCACTATCCATTTATGTTGCTTTCTGCTTGAGTTGTGTTTTTTCTAGTTCGATTAAATGGCTGATCTTCATTGCAGAGAAGCTGTGGTCAGGGCTTGAAAATTTTGTTTTTGACTGGCTGATTAATGCTGACAGGTAAAGCTATGGATTTCAGAACTTCTAAATATGTGTGATTATTTGAATTATCTGCTTTGTATATATGAAGTGCAAAAAATGAAGTGAGTTGCCAATATCTGCTCTACTAAAACATCAGGCTGGTGCAGGGCTGATTTTGTGTCAGCTTTATTAACTGGGATACGATATTTGATAGATTAAAATGATTACTTAAGCATGACAGTACCTTGAGCTAGACTGAAGCATGAAATGAAGACATTCAGAATTGAGATATTGAAGTCTGAAACACTTAAAGAAACTTAGGAACAATCATAAAATATATTTGATTAAACAGTTCTCATGTTCTTCCTTTCTCTTTGTGCATCAAATATATCTTTGTTATAGGGTTGTTAGTCAGGTTGAATATCCCTCATTGGTTGATTCGCGAGGGCTTCTTCTGGACTTAGTTGCTCAGCTCTTAGGTGCCTTATCACGGATCAGGTAACCATTTCATTACAATATGCCTGATATTGATATTATTATTTGACTCAGCACTATTTATATATTGTTTGATGTGTCTTTGTACTTGCTCATTTGGTGTTTGGATTAATAGAAAGGAGGGGCAAAATGGAGTTTGTGCGATTGAATAATGATGACAGTTTATGTTATTTCAAGCTATATTTAGCAATAGCATACTCTCTGGTCAAGTGGGTTTGTCTAATTTTAGAATCTTAGCTTATCTACCAAGTCATGAAGGAAAAGAAACAAAGAGTTCTTTCCTTGTCAGTGCATATTTGTGAGATATTTACTAACTTGGGCCAGCATTTTACTTCTGGGATTGTGATGTTCAAGGCTGTGGTTGGTGACAATGAAATCTGAGTCAATCTATCTTCCTACGTTCAGATTTTATCTAAAGTTTTGGAGCTGTAGTGAAATTTTGAATTCCCCCTTCTCTTAATGCATTGCTGTCGTACCTTTGTCGGCATGCTGTTAGGCATGATATAGTTTGGGTTTCAGGATCTGGCTACAGTGGCTGCTTTCTTTTATCATTTTTCAGGAACTCCTACTAGTGGTTTCTGTCATATCTTCTCTTTCCTTGTCCAATATGGACATTTCTCTTTTCTGTCTTGGACCAATAAGGGTGGGTTTTTGTTGACTGAAAAGGAAAATGACACTACACAGAGAAAATATCTCCTCTCAATTCCGTCTCTTTCTATATCATTTGATCATTGAAATAGAAAAAGTGCACATACTATAATTAATCGAGGAAGTTGTTGTGAGTATCGATAAGTTTTGACATGCATGCAGTAGAAAGTAATAACAGTAACAGAACACCTTATCAGTGATCTTTGAAGCAAACATTATTGGCTTCTCTCTTTTCTCCCTATACCTCGTGAGTAAAGCCAGGTACAATTCTTACGGTCTTTCTGTTTTCTTCCACAGGTTTAGTTCTGTAACTGAACGCTTTTTCATGGAACTGAATACACGTCGAATTGACACTAGTGTTGCTCGTAGTGAAACACTCAGTATCATTAATGGGATGCGCTACCTGAAGCTTGGGGTATGTGTGTGATTCACTTGTTCCAGAACTGAATGGAATAAAACAAGGTTTTGATAACGTGCTTGTTTACAGGTTAAGACTGAGGGAGGACTGAATGCGTCGGCTTCCTTTGTGGCGAAAGCAAATCCTCTTAGCCGTTTTCCTCCTAAACGCAAAAGCGAGCTTCACCATGCACTGTGTAATATGCTTTCAAACATTTTGGCTCCACTAGCAGATGGTGGAAAGGGCCAGTGGCCCCCATCAGGTGTAGAAAATGCACTTACTTTGTGGTATGAAGCTGTTGGGCGAATAAGAGGGGTACTTATCCCTTGGATGGACAGACAGAGCAAACATATAGCTGTAAGTTGATTTCAGAGAATATCCTCTTTTTATAAGGAGCTCCAGGTGTTTGGTTGCCTTTTAACTCAATATTTGAATTTCTTATCAGTTTATTTTACATTATGTTCTTAGATCTCTAGCCTGTTTAGCTACTTCTCTTTCATTATATTTTCAGAAGTTTTTTTCTCAGGGAGTTTGCTTTTTCACTTTGCCCTATGTTTAATTGACATCTTGTTTTCCTGGCTCTCCTCATGTTTCTGTTTCTTTGTTATCAATCTGTTTGGAATTTCCAGGAAAATGTCCTCTCTCTATTTTGCTCTAACGGTATCCCTCGCTTGTGCATGTGTGTGATATTTTTAATTTGTTAGGTTGGATACCCTCTGGTGACTCTTCTTCTCTGTCTCGGTGATCCTCAAGTATTCCACAATAACTTGAGCCCTCACATGGAACAACTCTACAAGCTTTTAAGAGTGAGTTTAAGTTTGGTTTAAGTTAATTCTGGGGGAGGCAAGAGAAGATATGGTTTATATATATTTTGATGATTGACTAGGTTGATTTGTTGAGGGCTCAGAGGCATATCTTTATAGGCTTTCATTTCTATTGTTGCTTTTGCTATTGCAGGACAAGAACCACCGATTCATGTCCTTGGACTGCCTTCACCGAGTTTTGAGGTTCTACCTAAGTGTTCATGCAGCTAGCCAGGCCCTAAACCGCATATGGGACTACTTAGACAGCGTGACTTCTCAACTCTTAACAGTTCTGAAGAAAGGATTGCTTACTCAGGATGTCCAACATGACAAACTTGTTGAATTTTGTGTAACTATTGCTGAACATAACCTTGATTTTGCCATGAACCACATGATATTAGAATTGCTGAAGCAAGACACTCCAAGTGAAGCAAAAGTGATTGGTCTCCGTGCTTTGCTTGCCATAGTTATGTCACCTTCAAGTGAGCACATTGGCTTGGAAATATTTAAAGGTACTTGATAGCTGGTCCTTTAACATGTATATATTATCAGTTTGATTTTGTTAAGAGTTATTTAACTGAGCACCATTTTGACTTAATTGCATGAACAGGGCATGATATTGGCCACTACATTCCAAAAGTGAAAGCTGCAATCGAATCAATTTTGAGATCTTGTCATAGGATCTACAGTCTGGCTCTCTTGACTTCCTCAAAGACCACAATTGGTAATATCTTTTTAAAAGATGTCTAGATTCAGTTGTGCTTAGCAACTAGTTCATGAAGTAATAAATGGACTTGAAATGTATTTAGCATCTTATTCCATTGATTCATGATGAGGATAATTTTCATTCCAGCCCTTTGTTTTAGGATAGGTTGTTTTACTTGCACTAACACTTGATGGATATCCAATGGGTTTTGGATGAATGTCAACAAAGCCTAGTGATTTGAGCCCAAACTGACTTGACTAGACAACTTCAATTAGTATGGGATGAATATTTAGTTGAGTGGTGTTATTTAGCTTTTAGAGGCAACAGTTGACTACTGCTAGCAGCATCGCAAATGTAAACATGGCCTTATACCCCTTTTCTTTCAACTAAATAGAGAGAGCTGAATAATACCATGAATGATGGATTATGATTCTCATTTTCCACGTACTTGACCGTGTAGGGTTCAGGAGAGAGTATAGATCTGTGTTATGATATGGTGTATTTTTTTTCACTGGTCTTGCATGTCTGCTTGCCACAGAATCCATTACTTTCACGAACTCCTGGCTATTCTGCTTGTTACTTTCTTTTCTGTTCTTTTTTAACCTGCACCGTGCTTTCAATTTGTGCTATTCTTAGCTGCAAATGGCTTATATGAAATAAAAAATTATGCTTCCTTAGATGCTGTAACCAAGGAAAAGTCTCAGGGATATCTTTTCCGGTCAGTCCTGAAGTGTATACCATACCTGATAGAGGAAGTTGGCCGAAGTGATAGAATAACTGAAATAATTCCACAACATGGAATAAGCATTGATCCTGGTGTCCGTGAGGAAGCAGTGCAAGTATTGAACCGCATTGTTAGCTATCTTCCACATCGTCGATTTGCAGTTATGAGGGGGATGGCCAACTTTATTCTTCGGCTTCCCGATGAATTCCCTCTTCTCATTCAAACATCACTGGGGCGCCTACTGGAACTAATGCGCTTTTGGAGAAGTTGTTTGAACAATGATCTAGAATTCCAGGCTGATGATGCAAAGCGTGGGGTGCAGCGAAATGATGGATTTAAGAAGTCTACTTTCCAACAATCTGAAGTAATAGAGTTTCGTGCATCGGAGATTGATGCAGTTGGTCTGATCTTCCTTAGTTCTGTGGACAGCCAGATTAGGCATACAGCATTGGAGTTATTACGCTGCGTACGTGCTCTAAGGAATGATATACGAGACCGTACATTACGTGAGCAACTGGACCATAATTTAAGAAATGAAGTGGAACCAATATTTGTGATTGATGTCCTTGAAGAACATGGGGTGAGACATCCTAATTTGTAGTTTTCCACCTTTGATATTTTTCTGTTCCTATTCTTTAATTTCATGCAAGTAGCAGTCTTTTGAATGCAAATTTCCTTATCATATTCGCAACTTAAAGGTTTCAAGATTACAGGATGACATTGTTCAGAGCTGTTATTGGGACACTGGGCGCCCATTTGATATGAGACGAGAATCTGATGCAATTCCTCCTGAAGTGACACTTCAATCAATCATATTTGAGACTCCTGATAAGAATAGGTGGGCTAGGTGTCTTAGTGAACTCGTCAAATATGCTGCTGATCTATGCCCAAGCTCTGTTCAGGATGCAAAGTGAGTAGATTTTGATTGATATATTAGTACCATCATGTTGAATTGTTGCATTCACTTCTACCGCCATTTGTCCATTGCTTCTATCTGCATATAATATACCATAGAATTGTTAACATAGGCAGTATTTTCATTGTGGATTTTTGAATTATTAGTTATTTGATTTACTAAAACAGAAAAGGTGTATAGTTTGTGGTTGTGTATGGGTGTGTTGGTTTTATTAAGTTCTTCTGATCTTTGTACTACTTGACTACAAGTGTAGCACAAGCCTTTAGGTTCTCCTGTCAAATATATCTTAATTTTAATTGAGATATGACCATTTAGTTTTAGAGCTGAAGAAATGAATAGAACCCTGGTAATGATGCCGGTTTGTTCTTGACGCTTTTGTTCACATAGCGTTTAATCAAGCTCTTCATATCTGCTGATTCTCAAGGAAACCAGATATGCATGATGTCATTTTATACTCAATTTTGATTTGGCAGGCTGGAGGTCATCCAACGCCTTGCTCACATTACTCCCATTGAGTTAGGGGGGAAGGCTCATCAGTCACAAGATGCAGATAACAAACTGGATCAATGGCTCATGTATGCAATGTTTGCATGCTCATGTCCACCAGATAGTAGAGAATCTGATGGCTCAACAGCTACCAAAGATCTCTACCATCTTATTTTTCTCTCTCTAAAATCTGGATCTGAAACAAACCTAGTAAGTACATGTTACTAGCAATTCTTCTATTTCAATGGATTTGTATTCATTTGCTTCTTTAATTTTAAGTTTGTAATGAGCCACTATCTACAAGTGAGTATTGAAATGAGGAAAGGGTACATCAACATTTTCTTTTGTATTTTTAGGCTTCAAATAAGATGCATAGACATTTAGTTCTCCAACCAACCTCTGCTCTTTAACTGGACCTTAATATCTCTTCTTTCTAGGGGAAAAAATCAGCATGAAGGTAAACTTTATGTCCTAAGTTCCATCAGGATGGTAATGTCAACATGGATTAAATTTAAGTGGGAGTCCACTAAAAGTGTTTATTTTTCTTGCTGCATGTTTGCTAAATGTACCTGTGTTCCTGTTAGCAATCTGTTTGTGTCAGGTAGAATTTGAAAGAGGTCACCTTTTTTATGGGGAATGGTTAAGTTTTATGGGGTTGTGCTATGTTTGCTGTAATTTGGATTGTGAGAATGAAAATAAATTTTTAATCTAAGAATTATTTGCTCTTAAATAATTGTTGTGGGATTGGACATGTTATTTAGCTTCCTTGTGATGTACTGCTATTTAGAGGATCATCTTTAGTTGATATGCTTTGGGAATAGAAGGTACTTTGATGGAGAATGAAGGCAACAATGTGAATTGGTTTTATTTATTTAAGAATTTTAATATTGTATGATTATTCTATATTTTACTAAATAGGGAATGTTAGGATTTATATTCAGTAATTAAATTAGGATTTTAGTTTCCTCACTGAGTTAAGAATTATTAGGTTTTTCTATTATATGTTTTGGTGCATATTAATAAGCACCTGGACATTCAGTTATGTCGCTCTTGGTTTGTTTTGTCAAAATGGTGTGGGTCTCGTGTTTTGATCCCTTAAAGATCAAGTCTGTCTCTCTTATTGGTGATTTTGATTTCTATTCTTTCTTTTTTTTATCATGTTTTGTTGATTTTGCTCATCTGGTCCTACAACACCCTTCCATTTTATTTTATTTTTACAGATATGATTCTTTTAGTCATGCAAGATTCCCTATCTTCTGTCATTTTTATTTTTTTTTCTTCTAATAAAGTTGTTTTTTATCAAATAACATTTAATGGCTAATCAGGTGCTAACCCATATATGACTGTCATCTGATGGTGGGAATTTACTCACTTCAGTCTACCTTGTGCGATCTGAAATTTCTGTGTCTATTTACACTGAGCACAATATTTGGCTGTATTTTCTGTCATGTATTTGTTAGAGTGCTTTGTCTTTCCCATTCCTCTTTTTTTCCAGGAGTAATGCAATTTATGTCTTGTGCTTGTAATTTTATCCCATTGTGGATGCTGAAGAGAATTGAACCTGCTGCTATCTTCTATTGAAGTTGTATCGGTTAACAGTTGCTGTGTGCTAAACATGCGATATTCCAATCTATGCCATTACATGCCTATATTATCACAAAGGTGATGGTGTTAACTGGTCAATAATGGAAAGAGAGGGTGGTTTTCTCCAGTAGACATGTTCACTACAAACAATTAATAAACAATTAGAGGACTTCGATATTGTTAACTTTCATGCCCGAATGATTTGTTTGTTTATTGCTAATGCTCAAATTGCTTCCTTTAACAGCATGCAGCAACCATGGCTCTTGGCCACTCACATCTGGAAGCTTGTGAAATAATGTTTAGTGAGCTTTCATCATTTATTGACGAGATATCTTTGGAAACCGAGGGAAAACCTAAATGGAAGGTACAGTGTATACAAATGCACTAAACATGATACATTTGATTTTCATGGCTGTTATTTGTAAGTTCAAGAAGTGTGGGGCATAACCCCTAGTGCAATTCCTTGAGTATTTGTGTCATAAATTCTGGGGAAAAGTATGTTGATTGCTGGTACCAGTAGGGAAAGAATCCAAGTAGTTTTCTGCCATGCAACAAGCATCTTCAATTATCATATGATTAAACTTGTATTACTTGTGAGAATATAGACAGAGAGTAGATATCTAAAATAGTAATCCAGCTGTCTGTTTCCAGTGTTTGATGTTGTTCTTTGATAAGTTGCATAAATCAAAATGCTGTCACCTTCTGGTTTTCTTTCTTTGAAAATTAACATAGCTTCCCATTGGGTGCTCCTAGTGCTCCATGTCCTCAATTTGAAGCTTTGGCATTTTCTTTATCGTCATTCTTTAATAATTCTCAATTGATATCCCAAGAATGTTGGTTTTGAAAAGTTAAAGAAGCATTTGAACAATCACGTGGAATGGTGAAAAGGGATCTACATAGCTGACCCAAGCTAGTTTGGAAAGGTTAGGTCTGTGTAAACCAATCATTGGAGCTACTCTTTCTTTACTTTGTTTCTGGACCAACCCATTTCTTGTTAATTTTGAAGTTGTTCTCAATGTTCTATCAATCTAAGAGTTCATTTAACCATTGATTTGAAGAATTGATTGTGGATTAGAGTTATGTTTTCTCTTTTAGCCTAGGTTGTCAAGCTCCATTTGAGTGTTACTGTAGGGAGTAGGATGGTTTTGGACCTGTCTTCTCGCCAACATACTAAAATATAATCATCACCTAATGTGAAATGGTTGATAACAATCTCCTTTTCATGCCATATCATATTTCTGAAATTTTGGATTTTCATACTAATTGGATATCTCATTCACAAGGTACAAAGTCAAAAACCTCGCCGTGAGGAACTGCGCATTCACATTGCGAATATATACCGAACTGTTGCTGAGAATATCTGGCCTGGAACACTGGGACGCAAACATCTTTTCCGTCGCTATTATCTCAGGTTCATTGATGAAACAACAAGGCAGATCTTATCAGCACCCCCTGAGAGCTTTCAAGAAATGCAACCTCTCCGTTATGCACTTGCTTCAGTTCTGAGATCCCTTGCACCTGAATTTGTTGAGGCAAGGTCCGAGAAGTTCGATCTCCGAACTAGAAAAAGACTCTTCGATCTTCTCCTCTCTTGGAGTGATGACACTGGCAGCACATGGGGGCAGGATGGAGTAAGTGATTACCGACGTGAAGTTGAACGCTATAAGGCCTCGCAGCATAACCGTTCAAAAGACTCAATAGACAAAATTTCATTTGATAAGGAACTGAATGAACAAATTGAGGCAATCCAGTGGGCTTCCATGAATGCAATGGCCTCACTTTTACATGGTCCTTGTTTTGATGACAATGCAAGAAAAATGAGTGGTCGGGTGATATCTTGGATCAATAGCCTGTTCAATGATCCTGCTCCAAGGGCTCCATTTGGTTACTCCCCATCAACCCCATCTTATTCCAAGTATGTAGAAACTGGGCGTGGAGTTGCTGGTCGTGATAGACACAGGGGTAGCCACCATCGTGTCTCTTTAGCAAAATTGGCTTTAAAGAACCTTCTCCTCACAAACTTGGACCTTTTCCCCTCTTGCATTGATCAGGTACTCATTTTCCCTTGGACTGCTGTGCATGTACAATAGAACCACATGCCTGGTTGTGAAGTTAAGTTATTGCTGTTTTTCTCATTTTTAACAATAAGGAAAAACAATCACAGCATCACAATTAGGATTGAAAATGAGATGGCACATGATGCAAAATACCTTTGGTATGTTTTAAGGTTGGCTAGACTTCAATGCAGCGCTGAGCCGGCTTACTTTTTTGTTTATTACTAGATCATAAATGATACATAGCGGTATCCATTATAAGAAACTAATTATCTCAAAATTTCCAGTGCTACTACTCTGATGCTGCAATAGCGGATGGTTACTTCAGTGTGCTGGCTGAGGTCTACATGTGCCAAGAGATACCAAAATGTGAAATACAGAGGCTCTTGAGCCTCATCCTCTATAAAGTCGTTGACCCAAATAGACAGATCCGTGACGATGCCCTTCAAATGCTGGAGACACTTTCTGTCCGCGAGTGGGCTGGGGATGGCATTGAGGGTTCAGGAAGCTATCGAGCTGCTGTTGTTGGTAACCTCCCTGATTCCTACCAACAATTCCAGTATAAGCTCTCTTGTAAGCTTGCCAAAGATCATCCTGAATTAAGCCAGCTCCTCTGTGAGGAGATCATGCAGAGGCAACTTGATGCTGTTGATATAATAGCACAACATCAAGTCTTAACCTGCATGGCTCCATGGATTGAGAACCTCAATTTCTGGAAACTCATGGACTCAGGTTGGAGTGAAAGATTATTGAAGAGCCTCTACTATGTGACATGGCGACATGGGGATCAGTTCCCTGATGAAATTGAAAAACTATGGAGCACAATTGCTAGCAAGCCCAGGAATATTAGTCCAGTTTTAGATTTCTTAATAACAAAAGGGATTGAAGATTGTGATTCAAATGCATCTGCTGAAATTAGTGGTGCATTTGCCACATATTTCTCTGTTGCAAAGCGGGTGAGTCTATATTTAGCACGGATATGTCCACAATGCACAATTGATCACCTGGTTTATCAATTGGCTCAGCGGAGGTTAGAAGATAGCATTGAACCAGTTGTGCCAAGTGCAAGTAAGGGTGATGCAAATGGAAATTTTGTGTTGGAATTCTCTCAGGGGCCTGCAGCAGCCCAAATTTCAACTGTTGTGGACACCCAGCCACATATGTCTCCGTTACTCGTTCGGGGTTCACTTGATGGTCCCCTCAGGAATACTAGTGGAAGTCTGAGCTGGCGAACAGCTGGTGTGACTGGACGAAGTGTCTCGGGCCCACTAAGTCCAATGCCTCCTGAGCTGAACATTGTCCCTGTGACTGCAGGAAGGTCAGGGCAGCTTCTTCCAGCTTTGGTGAACATGTCAGGTCCTTTAATGGGAGTTAGAAGTTCAACAGGAAGTTTGCGTAGTCGGCACGTTTCTCGTGATAGTGGGGATTACCTCATTGACACACCCAACTCTGGTGAAGATGGGTTGCATCCCGGAGTTGGTATGCTCGGTGTCAGTGCCAAAGAACTCCAGTCAGCCTTGCAGGGGCATCAACAACATTCACTCACTCATGCAGATATAGCGTTGATTCTACTGGCAGAAATTGCATACGAGAATGACGAAGATTTTCGCGAACATCTGCCTCTTCTTTTTCATGTCACATTTGTTTCGATGGATAGTTCAGAAGATATTGTGCTAGAGCACTGCCAGAATTTGCTTGTTAATCTCTTATACTCACTTGCAGGCCGACATTTGGAATTGTATGAGGTGGAAAACAATGATGGAGAGAACAAGCAGCAGGTTGTGAGCCTAATCAAGTATGTCCAGTCAAAGCGTGGGAGCATGATGTGGGAAAATGAGGACCCCACTGTTGTAAGATTTGAACTTCCAAGTGCAGCACTCCTGTCTGCACTAGTTCAGAGTATGGTTGATGCAATCTTCTTCCAAGGAGATCTCCGTGAGACTTGGGGTGCTGAGGCACTCAAATGGGCTATGGAGTGCACAGCAAGACACCTTGCATGTCGCTCGCTCCAGATATATCGTGCATTGCGGCCTAGTGTCAAAAGTGACACGTGTGTATCACTCCTTAAGTGCCTCCATAGGTGCCTAGGAAACCCAGCACCCCTGGTTTTGGGATTCATCATGGAAATTCTGTTGACACTGCAAGTAATGGTGGAAAATATGGAGCCAGAAAAGGTGATACTTTACCCCCAGCTCTTTTGGGGTTGTGTAGCCATGATGCACACAGATTTTGTTCATGTCTACTGCCAGGTGCTTGAGCTCTGCTCACGTGTAATTGATCGTCTATCATTTGAGGACCAAACAACAGAAAATGTGCTGCTTTCAAGCATGCCTCATGATGAGCTTGACACTGGTGGTGACATTGGGGATTTTCAAAGAATTGAATCGCTGGCATCACCCAGTGGGAATTTGCCAGCATTTGAAGGGTTGCAGCCACTTGTGCTTAAAGGCCTCATGTCTACTGTCAGTCACGGTGTCTCCATCGAGGTCCTGTCACGGATCACAGTGCATTCATGCGACTCTATATTTGGGGATGGAGAGACAAGGCTCCTCATGCACATCACAGGTTTACTTCCCTGGCTCTGCCTGCAGCTCAGCAAGGATACAGCGGCAGTGCCTGCTTTGCCACCCCAACAGCAATGGCAGAAGGCTTGCTTTGTTGCTAACAACATTGCACATTGGTGTCGAGCAAAATCGTTGGATGAATTAGCCACTGTTTTTGTGATCTATGCCCATGGAGAGATCAAAAGCATCGATACCCTTCTTGCTTGTGTCTCCCCTCTGATGTGCAATGAATGGTTTCCAAAACATTCTGCCCTGGCTTTTGGACACTTGCTCCAGCTGCTAGAGAAAGGGCCAGTTGAGTATCAGCGTGTGATACTGCTAATGCTCAAGGCACTGCTCCAGCACACTCCCATGGACGCTTCTCAAAGTCCGCGTATGTATGCAATTGTGTCCCAGCTGGTGGAGAGTTCTTTGTGTTTTGAGGCGCTGAGTGTACTGGAAGCGCTTTTGCAGAGCTGCAGTTCATTGACAGGTTCTCACCCTCCTGAGCCAGGGTCGTATGACAACGGAGCTGATGAAAAGCTGCTAGCTCCTCAGACCTCGTTTAAGGCTCGGAGCGGGCCCTTGCAATATGGTTTGGGTTCGGGATTTGGTACGGGTCACATGGCAGCATCACAATGGGGGACTGAATCAGGGATTCCATCTAGAGAGGTGGCTTTGCAGAACACACGCCTTATCCTCGGGCGCGTACTTGACAACCGCGATCTGGAGAGGAGAAAGGAGTATAGGAGGCTAGTGCCTTTTGTAACAAATATTGGAAACCCATAGTTGATGCTTACAATTATTAATTACAAATGTAAATCTAGGCAGCGCGAGGGAAAATACTGGGGACTGGTTTTTAAATGGTCATCATGTATTGGTTATAAACAGTAATCGTAAATTAGTGATGATAGCTAGCGTTATCATATGATGAATAGATAGATAAATCACTTTGTTTTGCAGCTCTGTATGAGCTCCAATGTGCTGAAAAGGTAGTGGTTCTGTCTTTTTGCCTTGCAAATCTCAATTTGCTCCTAATGCTTTTAATCAATATCGCCAGTTTACAAGAATGGATTAAATAGCCTTCAGGCCAAGTTTCTCACCAAATTTCCAGACTATTTGTTCATAAACGCGACCAGGTTCTTTATTCCTCTCCTATCATTTTCATTCAAAAAAAAAAAATCAGGTGTGTTTAACAACTCCCCAACCCGCATCAGCAATCTCCAAGTGTTGATGCCATCAGAATTCAAAGGAGGAGACTGCGATGGAAATAATTCTAGCATCTGCCCTCCTAAATTCTCATGTTTGCTTCTGTAAAGAAAGTTAGGCTCCAGTCTAGACTAAAAGCATTCAAAACTCTCATCCAGCTGTTGTTGAGGCCTAGTGAAACAGTATAGATATGCAACAACAGAAATTTTCTAGTCAAATGTCACTGTCTAGTTTCTTTGTCTCGACTTCCTACACTGGAAGTAGCAGAAATTGCTGTAGAGAAACACAGTATTTGATCTGCGGAACTATAAGGCCAGAAGTTTAAGCCCCATGGAGGAACCATCAAAGACATCTAAATCTTCCTTGGCAAGTGAAGATGGTTTTTCTTTTACTTGCAGGTGACAAACAGGTGGATTCAAAAGGGAATGTGAATTTTATTAAGTTAATGTCTGTCCCAAGTGACAAGGAATATAGATATATTATGGATTGAAACCAGAGAAAAACGAAACTTTCTCAATTATTCTCAACAAAGTTGAATTTACCTAAAGCAGTACAAACAAAAACCAATATTTAGTTAAGAAGTAGGGTGCTGGTGCTGGTGTGGGTGCTGGTTCTGGTGATACACAAATTTAACTTTAGATTCCAACAAGGAAACATACTTATCAAGAACTGAAATAACAGCTTCAAATTCAGTAACTTGTTTCTCTATCTCCTCAATTTGATGCACATACTCCTCAAAATTACCACTCTTTCCCTTCAATTGCTCCACATTTACCCTTAGCCCAGATGCCACGTCACCGAACCCTTTGTACTCCTCACTCACTCTTGCATTCATCTTCTCCAGTAGCTCCAACTGATTGTTTGTCCCCTAAAAAAACCCAAAAGGGACGTAAATTGATTGGAATTAAACAACATGGGATAATGGGTTCTCTTGTTTTGATACCTGAAGTTCAGATTTGACCATGTTTGACACGCTCGTGAAGAGATCGTTGAGTGAGTCCGCGAGGTTGTCTTTCTGCTGCATCCCTGCTTCTTTCTTATTTGGACACGCCATGGCTCAGTACAGGGACGCCAATTTGATTAGTACTGGCTGGGTTTTCTTTCCTCTTAAAATGCATTCGGTACCTGTATAATTACAAATTTGTTAATCTAGTCCCTGTACTTGTTTATCTTACATTAATTTAGTCACCATCTCACTCTATAATCTATATAGCTCCAGGGACCAGTAATTTAAGTGAATCGAGCTAGTGTTGATGTTTAAGATTGATTTATCTGAATCAAACCATATGTTTTATGTTCGTTTGTTATTTCTTTTTCTTTTTTGTTGGTCTTGAACTTGTTCACCAAAAAAAATTCATAATTTTCATGTATTTTTTAATAAATAATACATTTTTCAATGTCACATTAAAAATACTAACTTTATCGAATATTCTTCCTAAGAAAACTTCAATAATTTGATTTATAAGATTTGCTAATATGATTCACTCACAGCAAATGTGGGAAGAAGGTTATTTACTCACAATATATTAACCAAAAAAGATTTCTAAAATAATTTATTACTTTGTTTTTCATTTCTATCCTTCTAAATAAATATTGTATAACATGAAAACAATACAAAATTTGTTTTTATAATATTTCCCAAACTAAATATGTAAAATTATATATCATGTTGATGCACAATTTAAGCTCATTATTACATTTCTCAAATTTATCCATATTATCTTTGAATTTTGTGGTTAAACTTGACTTTTAAACAGTTCTTGAAAGAGTGATATTAGTTGTTTTTTAAAGTGTTTTTCGCTCAAAATACATAAGAATAATATTTTTTATTATAAAAAATAATTTTTAGCACCAGTACATTAAAAGGATTCAAAACATTAAAAAATATTAAGCAAAAACAAAATTAATTAATGAAAAGCAAATACATCAGAATAATATTTTTTATTTAAAAAAATAATTTTTAACACTGCCACATTAAAAGGATTCAAAACATTAAAAAATATTAAGCAAAACAAAAATAATTTAATGAAAAGCATGTTGAACCACAAACCTAAACACTCTATTTTGAGATAAACTGAACAAGCTTGAGCAACTTGGTTAATTTTATACACGAAAATTGATAGAGCTTAAATGTCTCTTAAATAAATATATAATACTACATTTCAAATTCTTTATGGTATTACTCAATGTTGTTAGTTTTATTTTCTTTCGTCTACAATGAACAAATTAGAAAAAAAATAATTTTATAATATTAATCATATCTCTCAATTCGACCATTAGATCAAGATAAACTCTTATGATGAGTTTCATGATATATTGTTATATTTCAAGTTAGCATTTTAGGGTAATCAGAGTTTAGAAATGTCTTACGAGACTATCATTGGTATTTTTATAATTTTATTCAAATTTGTATTTTTGTTTCAAAATGTTATTTTTTATGTGTTTTTTAGATTGAAGTTTTTTTCAATTTTATCATTTAACAATAAATTTATTGATAAATGAGCTTCATATTTTTTATTTGTTTTTATTTGGAGTTATTTTGATATCATGACCTAAATCACGGATTTGGAAAATTGACTCATGTTGACTCGGTTCAATCCAATATACTATTATTTTCAATATTTTTTAAATTATAGTTTTACTAGTTAGGTTCAACTCCCATTTTAGATCAGGGTAAGATTTTATGAAGAGATTCTTAACATATTGTTATATCTCATGTTAATATCTTAGAGTCATTAGAGTTTAGAAAGGTCTTGCGAGACTAGCAATGGTACTTTTAGAATTTTATTCAAATTTATAATTTTGTTTTGAAAGGTTTTTGTGTGTGTGTGTGTTTTAGATTGATTTGTTTTTTAATTTCATCATTCAACAATAGATTTATTAATAAATGAGCTTAAAAAATTAACCCATGTTGACTCAAAAAAATCAAATATATTGTTGTCTCAATTTTTTTCTTAAAAAAATGTCATTTTAATTATTCTTTAAGTCACGCTATATTTTTACTAGTTGTACTGGTTATTTTTGGACTTACTAAGTTGATCAAGTCATATTAGTTCAGCTTCCACTTTTTTTCTTGTATTTGAAATATGAATTACATAACTTCAATTTAATTTATAAAAAATATGCCCTTTTAATTTTTTTTTTTAAGTCAAATTATATCTTTAATAGTTGTCTAGATTATTTTTGGACTCATCGAGTTGATAAGGTAATATTGGTTCAACTTCCATCTTTTTACTTGTGTTTAAAATATAAATTACATAATATCATATAAAAATATATATTACTTTTTTCAATCAACTATATTTTTACTAGTTGTCCGGTTATTTTTGGATTTATGGAGTTGATCTGGCATATTGGTTTTTCACTTTTTATTTATATTAGATTTAAACTATATAATTTAAAATAAATTTATCTTTATATTTGAATTAAATTTATACTTATTGAAAAAATTAACATCTAAAAATGAGTCATTTCAAGATATATACATATATATATATATATATATATATATATAAAAAAAAAAAAAACATTACAACCTCAAAATTACTACAGTACTCAAACACAAATACACCTTCTTTCACAACACCATCGCCATGATCTTCACCACAGCTTTCTTCTCCATATCTCCCTGTTGTTCTTCAACTTTGTTTGTCACGCACAACCAAAAACCAAGTTGGAATTCAAGATCGTAATTGTTTTTGTGAATTATGGAAGTCTAATTAAAATGAAATGATAGTAACAAAGAAACTAAAAAACCAGACCCTAAACTCAATGGCAGAACCATCAAGGAAGCTTCAACCAGACCCTAAACTCAGTGGCAGGACCATCAAGGACATCATCAAAGCTTCTAAAAAGTTTCATTAGTACTAGGTTTTCTTTGCAATTGAAGGTTCATTTGGTATCTCTAAAATCTCATTTTTGCTTATTTAGTCCCTGCACATTTCTCTCTCTCGTATGTTAATTGAGTCAGAATAATTGTTTAGCATTGCGTTTGCCTAAATTAAATTGAAGCTCGAGCTGAGTTTCACATTCACTTCGGAAAAAAAGGAAAAAATGGTGTTGTTTTTATCTTAATTAAAATTTCAGTAATTCTGGATTTTTCGGTCCAATATCATCCACGCTGGTATCATTTCACCTATGTCATTTCGTCCATATAATGTTTTTTTTTAAATATTAAATAATTTTATAATATCAATTATATTTCTTAATCCAACTATTAGATTGAGAAATTTTACGAGAAATCTCTTGACATATTTATATATATTATATTAAAATTTCAAAGCAATCAGAGAATATAAATGACCTTGCAACATTGATAATGATATTCTCATAATATTATACATTTTTATAATTCTAAATAATTTTATTTTTGAATTTGTACTAAAAAAATTTAAATTAATATATATATATATAAACAGTATAGCCCGAAACGGCATGCCAAAACACTCCGAAACTGAAACATTCCATTTCACTTGAAAAAACAAAACACCAACCGAACGAAATTGAAGATGAAAGCAAAGTCATGCATATCATGAATCTTTATTTTTATTGTTTCATTTTCATCAAAACAACAAATTCAAGCACAAAGCAGCACACTAATGCACATACTAGGAGGTTCAAAAGGATAGATCTCACGTACTCCAGAAAAATGATTTTATACATCGATTCAGTGTTCTTATTGAAGTTCTAGTTGCATACTGTCGAGGGACTTGCATTTTCCATCCTGAGATTCTTGTGCCAATCAGGCCTCCTCTAGCACTGGAAAAATGGCCGCCATGAGTCCATTCGCTGGGCAGATCATTCACGATGCGACGGGTTCCTTTTGATCAAGGCATAGGCATCGCTGTATATGGCCACCGCATTAGAGAAGACGGCAAGCACAATCATAAAAACACACAAGATCTTGTCTCTCTTTGTTGCTATATTGTGGCGATCCCTGAAAAAAAGGCAAGACGATAGAATACATAAATTGGTTAAGCAGTGTTCCAAGATTGTAAGACAATGATACACACTCGATGGAAATCAAATAGTAACGGGAAAATATATTCTTGTTCTGCCACAGCTATCCAAGTTTTCTTGTTCAAAAAGATTATGTGAAGCCTACAAGAGATTGTAATCCTCGAAAGAGTCCAGGAATTCAGGGCTGTAAACCACTTCCAGCATGTTGGAAGGCTCAAAGATTCAAAATTTAGTCTCCCGAACATGCTGCGGAACATCAAAACAAGAATCTATTGTACCCTTTACCTCCCATTTCTAGATCTTATTAAAATATGAACACAGGGTTCTGCGTATTCAATAAAGCATAATGGTCATAATTCCTGATATGATTTCAACAAAAGAAGATCCATTCAGTTCCAATGCAGCTCGATATCCCAAACTCATTCTTATTACTAAACCATGCTCAAACGCAGAGAGATGTCATGCCAAATTATGGTGCTTCAAAGTACGAATGAAAAGATGTTATTCTGTAACAGGTTTGAACTCCAGGCAAAATTCAAGTCAATTCAAAAGATGTTATTTCACGGGAAATCACCGGCTAGCAAGTTAATCTTTCTTCATAATTTTTATGGCCTATCATAATCACTACGATAAAAGTTGCTGATAAAATCAATTGTAAATTTTTATCCTGAATGGGATATCTACAAGCTACAACATATAAATTATAACACATTAAAAGAAGTAAATTATGAAAAGAAAAGAATAATAGCTGAAACTGCAAATGCCAGTGAAGAACTCGCCTGAGAGTAAGGGAAGCCGGAAAAATGAAACCAAGGCAAACTGCAGCAGTTGCTCCAGTGAATTGGAAAGCATCCCAGATGCTTGGAATGAAATTTGCACCCAAGAAGATTGTAGAGATAAGGCCAATGGTGATAAATGCAAACCTCATGTTTGCCTGATGAAAAGGTCGTGCTGAAGGAAAGAGTAGGCCATCCAAGTTGAGTCGTAATGGAAAGAAGACAATTGGAAACACTAGCATAAGATGAGCGGCATAGCTAACACGAACGGCATCGTTAAGCAGAGAACTGTAGGGAATGCCGAGGTCCATATCAAAGTTGGCAAGAACATCGTCAAGAGTTGCATCACCAAATAGAAGGAACCCAAAGATGCTTGTCATTATGTACACACTTGAGCATAAAGCTAGTGCCGTTCGCACAACTGGTTTTATCTGAGTAGAGTCTTCAAGTTCATTATCTATGCTGTGAACTGGAAATGACACACTCAAAGATCAGTACTTTAATCACTGGTTTAAATTCACGTCAGGTTTTACAGATCTATAACCAATCATAAGCATAGATATTACTAAATTTAACTAAAAAGGTTATTGAGTAGAATTATGAGGGAAAGTGTTCGGTTCATGATCAGACAAACAATCTGAATATTGCAAGACATCGCTCAGAATTCAGACTACATGGGAAAATTCGTAATATGCTGCTTAAAATAGAGAGTACATGTATCTTCAACTTTGTTTTTTCGGAGGGTGTTGCTAGCAGTTGCTAAGAGTGTTACTACTCCCCAAATATTCATCAGCCTGCATCCTATTTTTATCAATCACCAATTCTAAGAAGACAGGATTAGGAAACTTTAGCTCCCAAGTGAGTTTGAGATAAATATTGCATACCATTGTAATGACAGATAAATGCAGTGACAAGTACAGGGACTGTAGTGAAGAGTTTCCAGAAGGATGTCAGATCTGTAACATCGGGCATCAATCTTGGCATTGATATACTTCCATTTAACAGCTTGACGATTGTGATCCCCACAGTGATGACAAGAAATACAACTGCTAGGGCGACTGACAAGGCAGATGTATAACTTAAGGAATCTGCAAAGATAAATGGCAAAATCACTCTCCATATGAAGAAACAGATATTAAAGGCAAAACAACGATGCAATTACTTATACAAGCAACTAGATGTTAATATGGGATAAAATGGTGCTGGAAAAGATATAATTTTCACATTCCACATAACAAAGCAAGCAAAATAGCAGGACAAGTCAATCAATAATATATGCTATATTGAAGTTAAAAACATTCATATCAAGCATAGTTTACAGGTTAAAGAACAAAAGACTAGAACAAATAATATTAATCCTAACCCTTTCAAAAATAAAAAGAAACTTGAAAAGAGGAAAGGCATGTTATCATCCATTTTACAATTTACGCTCTTCTTGTAGCTCCTTGTACATCGAAAGTTTCCTGTAAATAACTGCTCTTTCACTAATAAGAGGAGGAAAAAAGGAACTACTAGTAAAGAATGCCATCAGACCACTCAAAATCACCAGAACCTGTTCACAATGCCAAAAGTATGGAGATGTAACCCCGTGATTCGGCGTCAAAAATTGCTAAATCATTTTATTTTTCCTCTTTCTGATCGAGTACATGACAACTTACCAATTCGCTTAAAGCAAGCCAGTGGAGAAAATACAAAAAGTGTTGTGATAAGAAGAACAAAGGCACGGGCGTTCCACCAGTGTTCTCCAAACCACCCTTCAAGCACACCTGCATGGTGAGCTCCACTTGAAGATGTTCCAGACAGCACATCACCTTCAGTTAAGCAAACACAAAACAAATTTCAGGTCTTACAACTAAAACTCAGCATGATCCAAGTGGAACAAAAATAAGAACCACAAAAACATAAACAAAACAATGCAAAAAAAAAATCCACTGACAACATATAACTTCACGAGAACATGAGGCGGTTATTGAGAAAATAGAAATATAGCAACAATTTAACGACACAAATGATGGAAAGTGCTCATACCAATAATAATCATGTACACAATGAGTACACCAATGTTATTGATTAAAACAGCAACTTGCAAGAGAATCCTTCCAGTCTTTCCAAAAGCATCCCCCATAAGTCCTCCATAAGAAGCAGACTTCCCTGCCCTGCTAAACCTCAGCAACAATTCAATAGAAGCCTCTGTCAAGAAGGCCATAAAGATGATCAAGGCAACCCCGAGAACCAGGCCTAAGACTTTCATGGTGGCCGGCAATGCCATGATTCCAGCACCAACTATTGTAGTCGATAAATTAAACACCGCCCCAGTAAAGGAAGCTCCATTAAACTCATCAAAACCAACATCCTCTTGCCTTTTTGGCAATAAAGGAGCATTCTCATCAACGGGCTTGATCCTCTTTGATTTCCTATCCTTCTTTGGAGGATTATTTCCAATTGTCATCTTTCTATTCTCTTCAAATAATTTATCCAAACACAATTTCAAACTTTACACAAAATCTACAAAGCAGCTCAAACTCCAAGTATCTACTGCAAATATATCTGTGACAATAAAAAGAAGGAAAAAATCCAAATCAGCTTCAAAACTGTACAATAAATGAAGCTTGAATATTAAATTCAAATCATCAAAGCTGTACCTTTTTAAACTGTAAAGACAAAGCTATGATCTTTGTTATCAAAACAAAAAACCCCAGATGGCCAAATCTTTAAATTCACCAAAACAACGACTAAAACAATCAATTTCCAGAGATGAAACAACAACTACTGAAGACCCGGAGGAGAAACAATCACAGATTGAGAGCTTTAAAAGACGAGGATTTGACAGAACCACAGGAGCCAAATGTAAGAAGATAAAAACTGGTGGTGTTTATTACAAAGAGAAAGGGGGAGATGTCCTATGTTTGATGTCTTGGCTCTTGATCTATAAAAGAAAGAATCAATCAATCAAGAGAAAGAGAAAGAGAACCACACACGCAACAGCCAGAAAAGAAAAGAAAATTGTCGTATGTTCAGTTCTGTCTGTAAAATGATGATATATAAAGAAGAAATGACTAAGGTTGAAAAATGATGATGGCTGCAAGGAAAGAGCGGTCTTTTTCTTGTGGCATACTTGGATTTTTTTTCTTGTAGAATTCTAACTGTCGATATGGCGGTTACTTATTGTAAAACTGTAATGGTGATTTTGGAAGAACTGTTAATGAAAATTAATGACAGCAAATAATGTCTCTGTCCTGACATCAGACAGAAGCATTATTGGTTGTTCATGTTATTTTCTTTCTTTATGGTGTTTTAGTGGATAACCAGGTACGGCACACGTGATGCTGCGAGTTTATAACTCGTTTTATAAAACAATAATATTTAAGTGATAGAAATATGTTTTTTTAAATAAAAATAATTATTATTTAAACTTTAATATTGACTGAGACTGAGACTGAGACTGAGACTGAGACTGATGAATTAATTTTATTTTTATTAAACAATAAAAATATTAAACAAGCAATTATTTTTTTTATATAAAAAAAACACGGCACCTTCGAAAAGAACTTTGAGATTATGAATTGAAAAACAATTGAGGTGTCCAATAAACACTAAAAACCGAAACGGAGAAAAAACCAGGTACACGAAATATTTAAAATAATAAAATAAATAATAATTAAAATAATAAAGGTAAAAATGAAAATATAAAAAAAAAACAAATCACTAGCTACAAACCACTTTAACATGTGTCACACCTAGAAGTATACGTGGGGGCGCATCTAACTACACAACAAATGGTTTGGTTTTAACTTTTAACTATTGAGAGCCGCCACACATGCCAATAGTTTTTAAGATTTAGGGGTGTTTAAAATGTATTTTAAAAGTGTTTTTAAACAAATTAAAAATTATATTTTTAGTTTTTATTTTAAATTAAAAATTTGGTATTTTCAGATCATTTTGATGTGCTGATATCAAAAATATTTTAATATATATTATTTTAATGTATTTATAAACAAAAAGCTTTCAAAAACAACTTCAATCAGTTTAATATTATTATATTTTGAAAAAAATACAATAATGTCTTTGATAAAACAAAAAAAAATACCTTGAAAAAACATAAATATCTATTAATCAAAAGCTTTGATTTTTTTACATAATGGACATTTTAGTATTATAGCAATAACTTAATATATATATATATATATATATATAAAAAAAAACAATAATACCAATGAACTACAAGCATATAAGCTTTTGTCTCCAAAGGAAATTTAGCTATTTAATAATTATGTTTACATACTGAGTTTATTTTGTTCTAAAGTGTGTATTGTTTCAAAATATAATTAAGATTATAAAAATATTTTTATTTAGAAATGTAATAAAATCAATATATCAAAATGACATCACCCCATCAAAATGAAATACCATTTTTTAATTTAAAATAAAAAAATAAAAATATTTTTTTAATTTTTTTCAAAAATATTTTTAAAATATAATGACAAACCTTAAAAATAAAGAGTCTAGCAAGAAGCTGCATGGGGAAAACAGCAATTATTGGTGTGAAAACAAAATGATTGATAACGGGTAATTTTATTTTATATGACCAAAGCATATTCAACTTAAACTTAAAATAAAATTAAAAAAAAAAACAGAAAAGTAGTATCGCAAGACCACGAATCAGAAAAGTCCAAAATCCAACGTGTTACATGTGAAGGTCGAAATTTATTAATATAAAAACAAAACTATATAATGGAGGTTGGACCGACGAGGCCTTTAAAAAGGCAAACTGAAAGGAACACAGAGATGGGAGATTTGCTTCCTCATTGACCCCCACTTTCTACCTCAAGAGTTCACACTTAAGGTTAATATCGTCAATAAATTATTAAATTTCATTGAATATAAAAATATATAGAATATTAAAATGATTTAAAAATATCAAATAATATTAAAAAAAAGAGCAATATTTTTTACTGAAAAACAAACAGGTGTTGCTTAACTAGAGTTTAGCAACTACTGTTGGATTTTTATTTAAATATAGGAGAAGAAATAACAATGTATGGCAATGCAATAATGTTTTTGTCTTGTCTAATATTTGAAGTATATATTATAGCATCAATTTTAATCCAATAATTTATTTTATTTTGCATTTAATATAATGAGTAATTATTTATTTATTTTAAATTTTAAATTGCTGGTGTATTATCTGGTGCATGGGTTCGATTTTTCAGCCAATATGGAATTGTTTGTTGTGTCGTTCCTAATCAACATAGCAGTTGATGGGAATTGAATATCGGTCTTATTGAGCCAATTTTACAAATAAAGTTGATGAACAAATTATTAAAATGAGGTTAATCTTGAATAAATCAGAAATGTATAGGATAGTAAGTTAAGTTTTTATTGAAATTACTTTGTAAAATATTTTTTATTCAGAAATAAATTAAATTAATACTTTTTTATTTTTTAAATATTAATTTTAATATCAATATATCAAAATAATTATTTAAACAACTGAAAGCATTAAATTCAGTGACAATATCTGGGATTATTGGGGAAAAAAGAAAACAAACATGAAATTTAGTTCTTTTTTTATTTTACAATCTTATGTGCCGATTTAAAACTCCCTAGTTTTAATAGGGCAGTCAATCGAGCATGCAGAACAGGTTTGAAAATACTAATTGGCTATAAAAATAAAAATATATACTTGGTTTAGGAAATAAATTAAATTTAAAATTCACAAATATAGTCAATTAAGGGGGTGAATGATCGATAATTAAACACCCCGAGAGGCGCCGAATCCAATATTTTTGTTTTTTATTTTATCATATAATGAAAAACTAATACGATATATGTTTATTATTATAATTGATTAAGTATTAAAATAATTATTTATAAATTTTTATTCTCTTAAAAATAAAAAATATTCTAATTTATGCCAAATTTTAGAGTTATTTTATGAGGACGAAAGCCACAAACTTTTCATTAACATATTTTAACTAGAATAAAAGCTTTTATATATAATATAGTTTTTGCATCCATTTCATGATGATTGATCCACTCCACCACTAAAGTCTAATAAATTCTAAATTGTAATTACTATTTAATTTAAAATCCACGTCACATATTAAATTTTAAATATATTTTATAATGTTTTTCTCCATTCCCGAACATTCTGCAAGAAAAAACGATAAGAAAATAAATTATTAAATACCAAGAGCCATCCTAGCCCTAATTCTTCCTGGCCTTTCATGCCTTCGTAGCCGCAGCTCGCACCAAACCAGGGACATGTCTCGTCATGGATGAGCCAAAACTCGTGAGGTCACCACCTGGTGTGTTGACAAGACACCTTGTCCTGAACGGCTGGTCACATACGGGTTCTTTTACTCTTAATTTTACTTTGCATTAGAAATATGATAATCCTTTTAATTCTCGATAAAAATATATTCAAGTCCAAGAAAAAGATTTTCCTATATATTACTTTTGTGGGATGGACATAGCTTTTCATGAATAATTTATGCAATATGCAATTAACAAGGTAGTTAGCCACCATGTGAAATTGATTAACAACATGTTCAAGTTAGTTTATGCATGTTTTGATTAATTTTATGAATTCTAAAATTAACGATTATATAAATCTTTAGTAGTTATTATATTAACAATCACAGAATTCGAGTTCACATAACAATAATAGGATAAAATCACTCGTTGACATCCATGGTTATATGTTCATCTCATCAATTCGAGTTTTCCCATCTCTCTTTTAGAAACAAAGAGTCTAACCTAATCTTAAGCAAATGATCTTTGTGCTATTGCCTAAACTTTATTATTGAGAATAACCTCAAATTATCTTTATTAATCAAATTATTTTTTGTTTGTATGAACTATGCATAAAAAAATTATAATGATAATTTTATAATCTGTTTTTATCAATTTAATTCACATATATTATATTTTTGATGTCATGTTCAAAGACATTTTTTATGACCTTCATCTTAACCATAAAAAATCACAAACTTTTAGCCCCGATTAACATTACATTTTAAAAATGATTTTGAAAGAAGTTGAAAAAAAATATTTTTATATATTACTTGATTTTTTTTGTATTTTAGATTATCTTATGCCAAAGATGATTTTTAAAAAATAAAAACTATTATTTTGATATATTTCTAAACGAAAAATATTTTCAAAAGTAGTCTCCACCACAGTTCTAACTAATCACTTAAGCCCTGTTTGACATTGCATTTCAAAAACTCTTTTGAGAAAAATTGATTTTTATTTTTATTTTAAATTGAATATTTTTTGTATTTTTAGATAATTTTCTGAATGAAAAGCATTTTCAAAAATAATCTTTACCACACTTCCAAACAGTCATTTAAACCCTGTTTGACATTACATTTCAAAAATATTTTTGAGAAAAAAAATTTATTTTAAATTAAATATTTTTTATGTTTTTAAATTATTTTCATGTGACGGTACTAAGAATATTTTTTTTAAAATAAAAAATATATTATTTTAATATTTTTTAATAAAAAATTGATATATATTTCTTAACAAAATACTTTAGAAACAACTCAGCAATACACTCGTACCTAATCTTTCATAATAATTTACGAGATTGAGGTTGATGTAATAATGGAGATGGGATCCAAGAAAACAGTCAGTCTATCACGTAAACCAGAGATGGTCATGTCACTGTCGACAATTCTAACAAGTAAGGGGACTTGAAAAATATTATAATCAAGTGGCATCCACCTCGGCAATTATGTCCAAATCTAGTAATAAATTTGGAGACCATTTCCCCAACCCCATTAGTTAAATCTTGTCCTTTTCTTTCTTTTTAACCATAGGCAGGCTTGATCACCATGATCAATCGTGCTGCATTGAGAAAAAAACACATGGAAGACCTCTTAATCATGATTACGCATTGCTATTGACCTCTTAATCATGATTACCCATTACTATTATTCTATAATAAACATGAGGTTATGGTTGAACCAGCTGAAAATAGCTTCATGATTTGAGATCCCTTGGAATCTAGACCACGCAATTCGATGGAATGACCTCATACATCATTAGCCTCACGGGTTGCAAGTTTATTGATTCATGAGAAATATCTAAGATTAATTTATTACTAGTTATTGTTTTATACGTAATTTAGATTAAATAATATTTTTTATAATAAATAAATATGTCAAATGTTTTTTTAAATCTAATTGTAAATTAAAATGTCTGTGCATGTATTTAATTAAATATATTGAGAACCATCTACGCCAATAAATATAAAAAACAAAATATTAATTTTTTTATTCAACACGTCTCGTTATAGGTCGAACAATCTTCCTATAACACAAAAACAATTAATGTATAAGTTTTATTAACATTTTTTTTTGACATCGAGTAATAATTATAACTGCGAATAAAAAAGTCAATGAAAATCTTAGCATGTATGATGATTGGAACACGTTGGTGATTTCTATTATCGTATTAGAAAAATTCTCAATTAAAAAAATATTATTTTAATTAGTAGTCATATTACTACTACTACTCTTGACTAAATTTACAATTAACAATAAAATCCGTGCTAAAAACCCAAATATCCCCCAAAACAATGAGCTAAATGTCTTGCATAAAAAGTCCTAAATACCCTTACCGAAACCATTAATCTTTTGACTTTTCAGAGTATTTTAGTTATTTTTATTATTGACGTAACCCTGAATAAATAATGATGGACACCCCTAGTTAAATTACTAAAATAATTAGATCACAGACAAAAAGAAATCTAAAAACATTAACACAAGAACAAATAAAAAAATGATAAAAAAATTATTACCTGAAAAAAAAATCATTTCATTTAAAAATTAAAAAAAATTGATCGCACTACGTTGCGGGCTAAGCAAATAATTTTTATGATTGTTGGGATTAATGAAATTAATACGATTTGTTGGTCTAAAATTAAAATATAATATCTATATATATACGAAATATAATATAATAAAACATATTATCACACCCTATTATAAAATAGAAAAATCCAAGTTTTAACATAAAAAATTATCATTGTTATTACTACCAAAACAATTAAAATTCTAAAATTATCCTGATAGAAAAAACATTCACAAAAGAGTAAGCAAGAAAAATAAATAATTTATTATTATTATTGTGTTAATAATGAATAAAAAACCAGAAATAAATGAAAGACAAAAAAATTGTAATAACTGTAACAAAAGATGAAACAAAAATATAAAATCAAAATTATCAGGCAAAAAAAAAATCTAACATGAAATTATATAAAAGACCAATGAAAAACAAAAAGACAGAGAAAATAAAAAAATAATAGATTATAAAACAAAAATAAAAAATTATTATCTGAAAAAAATCATTCAATTTTAAAATTTTAAAAAATATATGTTCTATGTTATGAGCTCAGTAAGCAATTTTTATAGGATTTGCTGGATCAAAATTAAAATAAAATATTTATACATGTCAAATTTAATATAATGAAACAAAAATATAAAATCAAAATTATCAGGAAAAAAAATAATCTAACTTGAAAATATATAAAAGACCAATAAAAAACGAAAAGACAAAGCAAATAAAAAAAATATAAAAGATGATAAAAAAATAAAAAATATTAGCTGAAAAAAAATCATTCAATTTTAAAATTTTAAAAAATATATGTTCAACGTTATGGGCTGAGCAAATAATTTTTATAGAATTTGCTGGATCAAAATTAAAATAAAATATTTATATATGTGAAATTTAATATAATGAAACAAAAATATAAAATCAAAATTATCAGGCAAAAAAAAATCTAACTTGAAAATATATAAAAGACTAATAAAAAATGAAAAGACATAGCAAATAAAAAAATATAATAGATGATAAAAGAAAAATAAAAATTATTAGCTGAAAAAAAATATTCAATTTTAAAAGTTTAAAAAATATATGTTTTACGTTATGGGCTGAGCAAATAATTTTTATAGAATTTGCTGGATCAAAATTAAAATAAAATATTTATATATGTCAAATTTAATATAATGAACCAAAAATATAAAATCAAAATTATCAGGCAAAAAAAATTAATCTAACTTGAAAATATATAAAAGACCAATAAAAAACGAAAAGACAAGGCAAATAAAAAAATATAATAGATGATAAAAAAATAAAAATTATTAGCTGAAAAAATAATAATTCAATTTTAAAATTTTTAAAAATATATGTTCTACGTTATGGGCTGAGCAAACAATTTTTATAGGATTTGTTGGATCAAAATTAAAATAAAATATTTATATATGTCAAATTTAATATAATGTAACAAAAATATAAAATCAAAATTATCAGGAAAAAAAATTAATATAACTTGAAAATATATAAAAGACCAATAAAAAACGAAAAGACAAAACAAATAAAAAATATAATAGATGATAAAAAAATAAAAATTATTAGCTGAAAAAATAATAATTCAATTTTAAAATTTTAAAAAATATAGGTTCAACGTTATTGGTTGAGCAAATAATTTTTATAGGATTTGTTGGATCAAAATTAAAATAAAATATTTATATATGTCAAATTTAATATAATGTAACAAAAATATAAAATCAAAATTATCAGGAAAAAAAATTAATATAACTTGAAAATATATAAAAGACCAATAAAAAACGAAAAGAGAAAACAAATAAAAAAATATAATAGATGATAAAAAAATAAAAATTATTAGCTTAAAAAAAATCATTCAATTTTAAAATTTTAAAAAATATATGTTCTACATTATGGGTTGAGCAAACAATTTTTATAGGATTTGCTGGATCAAAATTAAAATAAAATATTTATATATGTGAAATTTTATATAATGAAACAAAAATATAAAATCAAAATTATCACGAAAAAAAATTAATATAACTTGAAAATATATAAAAGACCAGTAAAAAATGAAAAGACAAAGCAAATAAAAAAATATGATAGATTATAAAAAAATATTATTAGCTGAAAAAAATCATTCAATTTTAAAATTTTAAAAAATATATGTTCTACATTATGAGCTGAGCAAACAATTTTTATAGGATTTGCTGAATCAAAATTAAAATAAAATATTTATATATGTGAAATTTAATATAATGAAACAAAAATATAAAATCAAAATTATCAGGCAAAAAAAAATCTAACTTGAAAATATATAAAAGACCAATAAAAAATGAAAAGACAGAGCAAATAAAAAAATATAATAGATGATAAAACAAAAATAAAAATATTTATATATGTGAAATTTAATATAATAAAATAGCTAAACACACCCTATTATAACAATAGAAAAATCAAAGTTTTAAAATCTAAAATTATCATTGCTCTTACTATTAAAGCAATAAAAATTATCAAATTATCCTAAAAAAAATTATCCTAAAAAAAACACTCAAAAACTTTAATGAAAGAGTATGCAAGAGAAACAATTAAATTATTATTATTATTATTATTAGGAGGAGGAGGAGGAGGAGGAGCAACAACAGTAGTATTAGTATTATGTTAATAATGAAAGAAATAAAAATAAATAAAAGACTAAAAAACATGCTAGAAACTTTAACAAAAGATAAAAAAAATATCATTGTTATTACTATCAAAACTATAAAAATTATCAAATCATCTGGAGAAAAAAACACGAAAAAAGAGCAAAAAACAATTGAATTATTATTATTGTTGTTGTTGTTGTTGTTGTTGTGTTAAACACACTTATATATACATGGATAAAAGTAGGGATTGTTCTAGAAATATTAAAAATAAAAGTATAAGGGCTTAAATGAAAATTAAATATAAAGGGATTAAAATCAAAAATTAAAAGTTTAAGGGCTGAAATTAAAATCATATTTATTAACATTTTCAATTAAAGGACAAAGTTGAAAAAATTGAAACTTCTATACCTAATATATTAAGCGATTTCAACCCAATCATGAAATTAAAAGAAGGAGGACCGAAGTGAAATATCAACATTGAATTAATTGCAATCGAAGGACCAATCAAACTAAATCAAAACTTATATAACATAAATCAGGACCATAGACAAAATTAAAAGTCAAGGGACCAAAGTGAAAAGCCACTAAACCTATGGGTCTCTTCTGCACTTTTACATGCAGGAGAGAGAGAAGAGGTGAAACCGTCTTTAACCGGCCACTGCCGTGTCCATGTCCAATGTGGGATGAAACGCGTCGTCCCGGGAGGAAGACCAAGAGGAGGTGCACCGACAAGGGCGCCGATAACCCATTTTCGGCCACCATAACAACTATCACGCGCCACCTAAAATGGGCGTGAGGCGGAATAGTGTCGGTTGCGTGTCCCGCACGCGTCGACAGTATTTTGGGGGAAAAACCCAATAATGGTCAATTACTGGTATACTCTTGTGTCTAAGTTACCCATTTTATCTTATTAGAGGCTATAACTGTATTTAGCCATTTAAAAAAAAAGATTGCGGTGGACCGGATCGATCCATACACGTACAATTACACCCATGACCCTCAGCCGAAACCGTGTTTTGTCCTGTTAGTGGGGACAAAATTGTTAAAACATGTTCACCACAAGAAAAAAAAAAAAAAAATTGACGATCTCGCGCGGATAAAAATTATCTACTCTATAATGTAATGAGTCAGGGAAACACTTCAGTCTTTTAGGTTTTGCTATAATTTGGAGACCATATACCCAACCCCAGTAGTTAAATCTTGTCTTTTCCTCTTTTTGTTAACCATAGGCAGGCTTGATCACCATGATCAATCATGCTGCATTGAGAAAAAAACACATGGAAGGCCTCTTAATCATGATTACGCATTGCTATTGACTTCTTAATCATGATTACCCATTACTATTATTCTATAATAAACATGAGGTTATGGTTGAACAAGCTGAAAAGAACTTCATGATTTGAGATCCCTTGGAATCTAGACCACGCAATTCGATGGAATGACCTCATACATTAGCTTCACGGGTTGCAAGTTTATTGATTCATGAGCAATATCCAAGATTAATTTATTACTAGTTATTTTTTATACGTAATTTAGATTAAATAATATTTTTTATAATAAATAAATATGTCAAATGTTTTGTAAAATCTAATTGTAAATTAAAATGTCTGTGCATGTATTTAATTCCAACACGTTGGTGATTTCTATTATCGTATTAGAAAAATTCTCAATTAAAAAAATATTATTTTAATTAGTAGTCATATTACTACTACTCTTGACTAAATTTACAATTAACAACAAAATCCATGCTAAAAACCCAAATATCCCACAAAACAATGAGCTAAATGTCTTGCATAAAAAGTCCTAAATACCCTTACCCGAAACCATTAATCTTTTGACTTTTCAGAGTATTTTAGTTATTTTATTGTTTACGTAACCCTGAATAAATAATGATGGACACCCCTAGTTAAATTACTAAAATAACCATGTCCAAAAACATGTAATTTCCCTTTATGGAAATGACAAAATATTCACTATATAGTAGCGGTGAAATATAAGAGAGGTTACAGGGAATCCTCCTTACACTCCAGTTGTTTGTTGGGGTTCAAACAAAAGCTAAATTTCCTTTTCACATGTGCCGGTGTCCGAGGCACGAGAGAAATTATGGGGAGTGATGGGGAAGGGTGTGGGCCCATGAGCCCCGATGGCCCAGGAAAAAGTCATAAGAAACCAAGGAGTGGGGCCCCCTGATTTCACCATCAAACGATTATTTTCGCTTGGACGCGGGGACACGTAAAAGAGAGGGATTTTTGGTGATAAATATTATTTTTTTTAAAAAAAATATTTTTATTTTTGGATATTCAATCTGAAATAATTTGACTAAAATTTTTGACTTTACTTATAGAAATTGATCAAGCAAGACTGCAGCCATCCTTAGAAAACAAGGACTCAAAGTCTACAAATTTCTTTCCTAGAAAGGTGCTAGATACGCGTTGAACATAAGATAGAGCACCGGTGTGGACTATAGCATGCACCCAAGTCTAACGTGGATGTTTATCTAATATCCATGTCGTCTGATCTACGTAGCTATCCATGTTTGAACCATTTTTTTTATTTATTTTTGAAATGTTCAAGTATTTCGATTAATTTTATAAAATTTAAAGCTAATGACTCGTTATCTATAGTAATTTTGACTAATATAAAACTTGAATTAATAATTTTTAAGGACCAAATTCAGAATCTGATCGCAAATGTATACTCTTCGTATTGAAATTCGAACCATGCACACACAACATTATTATTATTATTATTATTATTATTATTATTATTATTATTATTATTATTATTATTATTAACATCGAAACTAGTTTCAGTCTCTCTTGGTATACTAGTTATGGTGCCATGAAGTTTGGTCAGAAGACGTGTGCTCTTGCAGTCCTAGAAGCCTGCCTCGATGTTTTATATTCAAGGACATTATGATTATTGAAACCTAAAGATTAAAAATATCCTAATTTTCGTAGGGTTTTAGCTTAGTTTTTTTATTTAATTAAATGATAGCACATGTTTTTGAATCGGTATGTATGTCGATCAAGAATAATTTTTATTTTAAAATAATATTAAGAATATTAATATATCTAAAAGGCATCGGCCAAATCCACAGTAGGTTACTGTGGATTGGCAATTTTTCATTTGTACTCCGCGGGAGTACATGTGCCTGTCTTTTTTTTTTTTAATTTCGTTTTTTTTTTAAATTCTTTTTTTTTCTATATTTCGTTTTTTTCTTTTTAAATTCTTTTTTTTTCTAAATTTCGTTTTTTTTAATTTTTTTAATTCGTTTTTCTTTTTAAATTCTTTTTTTCTAAATTTCATTTTTAAATCCTTTTTTCTTCCAAATTTCGTTTTTCTTTTTAAATTATTTTTTTTTTAATTTCGTTTTTTTCTTTTTAAATTATTTTTCTTTTCTAAATTTCGTTTTTTTTCTTTTTAAATCCTTTTTTCCTTCTAAATTTTGTTTTTTTTTCTTTTTAAATTTTTTTTTAATTTTTTTTTTCTATATTTCGTTTTTTTCTTTTTAAATTCTTTTTTTTTCTTCTAAATTTCGTTTTTTTTCTTTTTTTTAAATCCTTTTTTTTCTTACAAATTTCGTTTTTTTTCTTTTTAGATTTTTTTTTAATTCGTTTTTTTCTTTTTAAATTCTTTTTTTTTCTAAATTTCGTTTTTTTTTAAATCCTTTTTTTTCTTACAAATTTCGTTTTTTTTCTTTTTAAATTCTTTTTTTTTAATTTCGTTTTTTTCTTTTTAAATTATTTTTCTTTTCTAAATTTTGTTTTTTTCTTTTTAAATCCTTTTTTTCTTCTAAATTTTTTTTTTCTTTTTAATTTTTTTTTCTAAATTTCGTTTTTTTCTTTTTAAATTCTTTTTCTTTTCTAAATTTCGTTTTTTTTCTTTTTAAATCCTTTTCTTTCTTCTAAATTTTATTTTTTTTCTTTTTAAATTCTTTTTTTCTAAATTTCGTTTTTTTTCTTTTTAAATTCTTTTTTTTTCTAAATTTCGTTTTTTTTCTTTTTAAATTCTTTTTCTTTTCTAAATTTCGTTTTTTTTCTTTTTAAATCCTTTTTTTCTTCTAAATTTTGTTTTTTTTTCTTTTTAAATCCTTTTTTTCCCTAAATTTTATTTTTTTTAATCCTTATTTTGGAAAGTGTTGCTTTTCGTTTGTTTTTTTGGATTTTTTAAATCCTAATTTTAGAAAATTACTCTGTAAAAGTTGTTTTCGTTTGTTTGTTTTTTTAACTTGGATATTAATGACAGCTTACGCGTATCATGATTAATCTCCGGATCTATTTTTTTTCCTTTTTTTGTTTCCACTTCTATATTTTTTCCCCTTTTTTTCCACTTATATTTTTTCCCCATGACCGGGGTGTCCGAGTTATTTTATGCGCAGCATGATTTTTTTTCATATTACTGTGTTAAAAAGGTGTTTTTCCCTTGCATTGTTTATTTTAATAACCATGCTTTTTTTTAATAATAATGTTCACAGTTCAATACTGTGTGAAGAGGTGTTTCTATTTTTTTTATTTTAATCGGGCTTTTTATTTTCTTTTAGACCTGGGTATCCGTTACAGCTTATGCGCACCGACTAATCTCTGAATCCATTTATTATTATTATTTTTTATTATCACTTACATATTTTTTTTTCATGACCGGGATCTCCGGATTAGTTAACGCGCATCATGATATTTATATGTTTTTTTATTTATTTTTGTTAAAGTTTCTAGGATATTTTTAATCTTTCATTAATTATATGTTCTGATATTTATTGGATATTATCTCATACAAATATATATAGGGATAAAAAAACATGACCTTGGATTTTTTGAATAAAAAAAATTAATATCAGTATTCTTAAATACATTTACTATAATCGTATAATGAATAAATCGAATAACATAAAAAAAAATTGTCTTCAAATTTTAATTTTGTACTTAACACAATAACAATAACAATAATAATTTAATTGTTTTTCTTGCTTACTCTTTTGTTATTGTTTTTTTCTCTCCATATAATCTAATAATTTTTATTATTTTGACAGTGATGACAATGATATTTTTTTAATTTTCTTAAATTTTCTAGGATAATTTTAGTCTTTCATTAATTATATGTTCTAATATTTATTGGATGTTATATATATATATAGGGAAAAGAAAACATGACCTAGGTTTTTTGGAATAAAAACATTAATATCATTTTAAAATTAATATTGAAATTTGGTACTCTTTTGTTTAGATTTATTTCTTAAAAACAAATTTATAATATTTTCATTTTTAATATTTTAAATATAATATTGCTGGGGAAAAGATAAACTAAAAAAAAAAAATATTTACGTAGGTTATCTGCAATTACAAAATATACGCGTCACTTTCCATTTTGATTACATAAATTTTATCAATTATAACTATACTAAATAAATATTAAACTAATAAAATACAATACATATAAAAACAATAAATTTTTACATAGATAAAAAAACACGCATGCATCGCGGGTATACCGCTTCGTACTCTCTAATAATCGGGCTGATATATGTAGAAGAATAAATTTAGAATGTCAAGAAAAGAAGCAATATTCCTTCACCACTATAGTTATTTAGGTTTAATTTTAGCTAATTAGCACGTTTTATATTGTGATGTAAGACGTTTCGATACTGATTACGGTGTGCTGTTCGACTTTAAAATCCTCTTTATTTTGATTAACTTGTGATTTTTTTCTTCTAATTTTGAGATTATATTTGTTTGCCTTTATATTTATATTGTATAATTTAAAGTTAATTTATCTTGAATTTTAATTATGCTTGTTAAATTAATATTTTAATTATATATATATATATATATATATATAATTAATTAATTATGTATGAACAATACAATCTTCAAATGACACGCTAAACGCTTTAAAACTAGAACATTTGATCTCAATAGAAAAATCGGAATGGTTACCGTAAGAGTATTAACAAGTTTGATTTCTGGAGGAAGATAAAACAACAAATCAGCCTGTTAGGATCCAGAACATGGACCCAGAACTCTCTTAACTAAATCTAGATTGGGCTACGATTGGGCTTCAGCAATTGCAAAGAGTGGGCCACAGAAGAAATTGAAACAGCCTATTTGGGTTTTGGTCCTTGTGACTCATCTCGATCTCCTTATCAGTATTGGATTGCACGTGTTGTGTTGTGTTTGGTTCACATAAGATGAATTTTTGTAAGTAATTCATTATTATATTCTACATTTTTACAAAAAAAAACTATTTTAATCTCTATATTTTACTTCTAATGATATTTTAGTCCTCATTATAAATTCTTGGACCCTCTAGTTTGATGGTATATACAATTTTCAATTAAACCCCTAATATTCGATTAAATCGAAGTGTTTCTCCAAAATGATTGACAAAAGAAATATTATTAATTACAGTAAAAAAAGAAAGAGGGGAAGAAAACACGTGTCACTCTCTCGACTGGAGGGACAGGTGTGAAGAAGTCCTAAAATCACGTTAACATGAGGATGTGAAGTTTGCACCTTCGTTTTTAACTGGCCTGTCTGCCTTCAACACCGCTATGTCTGTGAAGAAGACAGGCATCATTGAACAGTAGCAACAGCCGACAACAAGAAGTAGACTGTTGTTGTTTTCCTCTTTGATCAACACTATACCTATATTCTCTTCTTTACAGTACTTGCTATTTACCTGTCAGCACAACTCAGCCTCGTCTTTCTAAAGGGTACCCTCTTCAATCATTTATGTCTTTTCTCTTCTTCTCTCGTCGAGAGTGACAGAAAATTATGCGGGCATGTCAGATTCTTTTTTGTTCTGTTCAGTTTTTCCTTTTGGCATATCCGAGGTTTAGTTTTTAAAAAATACAGTTATGGGAAGATTGTTGCTGTTTATTAGAGTTTCAGATGGAGACAAGACTGATTTAATATTGAACTATTGTTTTTTGGTTTTTTTGATTTTTTCAGATTAGAGGGTTTTTGTTTTGTTTTGCAGTGGAAGCAAGTGACCCTGATGTGGATTAGTTAATGATCTTGAAATTATAAATGAAGTTATTTCATTGAAGGGATGGATATTTTTTTTTTATTATTATTCAATGAATCAATCATCAGCCGAAACTGGAACCTAAGGAAGCCTGAGTGAAACAATAACCAGGTCTAGAATTGAAGGGTAGGTGCGATTGTCTTGGTTGCTTGCTCTGATGAATGGGAGGTAAATGCAGAGAGAACTGATTGTGAGTGTGGGATTTGGAATGAGGAGGTAGATCTAGTTAGATTTGGATTTCAGTGTGAACTAGCTGTTGTAATGTTGAAAGCATGCTGTTGTAATGTTGAAAGCATGGGTTTTATTACAGTAAGCGGGCCTTTGAGATATTTAATTGCTGCTACGAAAGTAAATGGCATCTAATTTTTCTTGTGAAGTGCTGGAATTGGTTATTCACTTTGGATCGTGACCCGGTTCTATTATTTTATTTGTTTAGAGGAGAAAAATGGCAGTAGTCTTGCACTTATTTTTTGCAGAACATCTTTGAGAATATTGAGTTTACTGCATGGTGAGGAATTGTTGTTAGGATGTAAGGTATATGAAATTAGGGACTGGCTTATCCAATGATTAGGTTATTTTGAAGCTGAAATTAGACTGTGATTCACAGGATTAAGTTTACTAAATAGCACCGTGGCTCCCTAATAAACATGGCTTCTAAATATGGAAATAACTGGAAGGATACAAACAGCCCCCCCTAGCCAAGTCATCCAAGTAAATGATGGTGGTATTTTTGGAGTTTTAATGCATCTTTGGTATATGTATGAAACACTTGAAGATGTAGTCCCTTACCATCTTTATATGCCATATTTTGATGAGGGGCTGTGCTGGTCTACCCAAGAAATTGACTAGAAATGATACCACTACTATTGCAGAGTCCCTAAGTGAAGTTGTGTAATGGTGATGGTATCTTTTATGTGAAAGAGTTCTGAGGCATTTGGGATATAAAAGGTATATTTTTGAGGTTGTAGCGTGTATTGTATACAGCATTTTATATCAATTTCTGATGTTGATTTGGGCTGGCAGCAATCTAGTTTGGATCTCATTTAAGAATAGCACTAACACTCATTAAAGACCTGTTTTTTTTGGCAGTTGATCATGTTGTCTACAACCCACACAAATCAAACAATAACACAAAATAAAGGCACTCAAAATTTATGTGATTACACCTTCAGGCCACAACTGTTACTGACTTTTTGTTTCTGAACCTCCCAAGACTACCTCACACTCAAAAGCCCAAAGTCCCAATCAAACCCAAGACTTTCACGACAAAATATCTCAAGATTTCCAAACAGCAAGACCACAACTTACACCAACAATACTTCTTCTCAAATAGCAAATTCCTATGCTATATTCTCTTACCTGCTTGGCTGCCACAAAACCGATCCCCTTGCTCTATTCGGCTGATAATCTTTTCTTAGCACAACATACTTTTCTTACATTAACCCCTAGTCTGTGATAACCCCTTCTTTTCCTTGTAAATTTTGTAATATAAGGCATCTATCATAAGGGGTTTAATTGGGTGTGGTAAGGTGTATTTAACTTTCACGCATTATATGGTAAATCAAGTGACAATGCATCAAGTTGTGTATCCAGCTTGTCTTTGAGATCATAAATAGCCTCGTAAGATGTGATTCTGAAAATCTTTACTTAAGATTTCATGCCTTTGGACTTGCTCACCAATTGTGCGCGAGCCTTGCTCAAATTATGTTGGAGCATTTTGTTTATTGTTGTAGAGTAAGGTCAAGCAAATTGTTCATTGTTTATAGTTCAAGAAGTAAAATAAGCAGCCTTTGATGTTTGTAATGCAATGCTGTTTTTCTTAGTTTCAGTTATCTTATGGCACACTACTATTATTTAGCAACATCATTAGTGCCATTTGTAATTGTCCTGATAGCTTATCTATTATATAGCAATAATACTAGCGTCATCTTATAGTTGTCATGGGTAGCACTGATTTATTTATTATTTAATGGGCATTGATCACCATTTGTGTGCTTATCCCAGTACCTACTAGCTTATGAAATGCTATCATTTAGCAATACTCATTAATTCCACTGACTTGTATTCTGACTGGCATCATTTCCATTCATTTTTTTACTATTTTAATGGTTGATACTCAGGTTTTGAGGCAGCCAAAAGGACAAGTGTGCGATGAACATGGATACTGATTTTGTACATGAAGTTAATGTTTCTCTTGAAGATGTTGGAACTCGTGATCTGGATGTTGAGTCAGGTAAAACTGACCTAGTTGTAGAGGCATCTTCTAATGGAGACACGAGTAGAGAATTAGAAACTGCAGGTGGGATTCTGACAGGAGCTGAATTAGATTTGGCTTGCGTTGCAGAGAAGTTGGTTAACCTAAACGTGCTTATGATGCATGTTGCAACCAAAGAAACTGATTTTGAAGCCTTTGCCTCATCTAATGATGTATTGGCTGATTCAGTGGAGAAGGCTTTGGAATTTGATTTCTTGTCTGAGATTTTGGACGCTGAGGCGATGGAACTGGATAAGTTAATGATGAATATACAAGAAAATATTTTTGAGGTTGGAGGAATAATATCATCAAATGGACCAGGGGGAACTTTCATGGCATTGGAAGAAAAGTTGCGTGATTCTCAAGAATCATTGAAGCAGTCAAAAGATCAAGTCTCAGAGATTAGGGCACAATCTGTCAAGTTCCAAAGGACATTTTCATGTCTTCATGGGGAAGAAAATGGTAAGCAATAATAGATTCCAAAAATTTAATTTTTGTATTTACACTTGCTTTGATGCTGGGCTGCCTTAGAAAACGAACCCAGGCCAATATGTTTCTTCTTGAATCGTGCAGCCTGCTGGTTGGTTTTTATGTGTGTTTATGCAGGTATTTTGGAACTATACATGCAATATTTATGGGGAATTCTTGTATTTGACAGGCTGATCCTGCTGCTTTGGAAACTGATGTTTGACTAATAAACAAATTTTTGCCTTTTTATTTCACTGTTTTGAACTTTGGTGTCAAGGAAAGAGCAATTGCATGCTGCAATTTTCTTACTTAACATTCTTATGTGTGCATTTTAACAGGGAGCACTGACAAGGGCTCAAACTTCTTAGAAGATGACCAACTGTCAAGCATGACTTCAAAGATCAACATGCAAACTGCAGAACAACAAAGGCATTTCTTGAGGATGCTGGAGAAGTCCTTGGCAAGAGAGATGGACTTTGAAAAGAAGCTAACTGAATCGAGACGACTTGAAGAAGAGCTAAAAGATAGAGTACTCTCTATTCAGCAAGAAGTATTCTTCATAGAGGAAGAAACAATGGATGTTTATGAAAAATGGTTTGAAAAAGAAAATGCTGCTGAGGTTTTGATGGGGATTTCAAAAGAACTACTGGGACGACTCCAAATATTCCAGTTAAATTTGAATGGTTTAATGAAGAGAGAAGCTGAGTTAAGATCAAAGCTTGAAAATTCTATTGAACAGCTGGAAGCTAAAGAAATTGCTTTGCAGAATTTTGATAGCAACAGTGCAAAACTCAGTCTGCTTGTAGCAAAGACTGAAAGCTTAAAAGCCAGCTTGTCAGAAGCTGAAAATAATTTAGTCCTTGCTAATTCTGAGGCCTTCTCTTTGAGGGAGAAAGTGACTTCACTTGAGAACCAGCTGAGAGAATCTGAATTTCAGCTGTCTTCAAAGGTCTCTGCGGATAGAACTCAGGAGCAGCATGATGCTTTATGTTCTGAAATCAATGAAATGAAGAATGTAACTGATACCGTGAAAGAAAAACTATCTAAAGCAGAAAGCAGGGCAGACAATGCAGAAGCCAAGTTAAAGTTATTGGAAGAGACTAACACGAAACTTGATGAGGAGTTGGGCCATCTTAAAGACACTTCCGAGAAGGTTGATTTCTTGGAGAGGGAGCTGAGGGAATCTGACTTTAGGCTCCGGCATGCTGTGGCATCTGCAGATGCCAGTCAGGAGAAGGAAAATATGCTGTATGCTACAATTAGAGATATGGAAAATGTAATTGAGGGCTTGAAGTTAAAAGTTTCAAAAGCTGAAAGCCATGCAGACAGTGTGGAGGATAAGTGCATCATATTATCTGAAACTAATGCAGATCTAAATGAAGAATTGAGCTTCTTGAGGGGGCGACTTGAATGCTTGGAGGCATCTTTGAATCATGCCGAGGAAAAAAAAAAGGCAACTTCAAAAGATATCTGCATCCGGACAAAAGTGATAACAGATTTGGTGATGCAGCTTGCTATTGAAAGGGAGCGCCTTCATAAACAGGTCCACACTTTTCCTATCACAACTTTCATCTGATCACGATCTTGCCTGGAATTAATTTCTAGCAACAGTGCTGGTTTTCTCTGGCCGTCATGGTCATCTCAATCTGCACTGATGTTTTTCAACTTTGAGTTTTTATCTTTAGGTATCATAGATTTTTTTTTAAGGCAATAGACCACCAATGAATTATGTCATGTTGTATTTCTTGAATTTCATCAAATAATTACTCTTAGTGTTCTGTCTATCTCTCTTCAACCCAACACATGTAAATAAAGCTGTCATTTTGCACATGGATGTGCACACAGAGACTAGGTAGAAGCTATAATCTAGAAGATAATTTATTCAAGTTTAATAGACATGAAGTTTAGGATATGAACAATCCTAGGTCTACAAACAGAAGATCAATCAGATGAAGCAAGGATAGAACAAAGGGTAATTAAACAACTAAAACCTCAATTCTCCTAGAAGGAAAGTAAATATTGGCACTAACTCTGCCAAAGCAATTAGCTGTTTTCAGTCTAGAATGTTTGATGCAAAATTAGAGAGAGAGAAAGCCTTGAACAAAAAGGAAGATGGATCACTCAGGTTGGTTCAGTTCTTTACACAGTTTGTTATTATTTCTTCATCATACTAGATTTTAATATTAAGAAGTGAGAGGATGGTGATCTCTGGCTTTTGTCCTCCCATTCTTTAAACAGCATTGGCAAGATACCTAGCCATATTATTTTCTTTTCCCTTTTTAATTTTTAAGAATCGGAGAATGTTTTGAAAGAAGCTCCAAAGGCAAGCATACTTGTTTGACCGAGAATAGCTGGTCTTGTTTGCTTTAGATTTATTTTTAAAGTTCTCGATATTCTCCACTTTGTAGAAAAATTCACGAATTCCATTCTGTATGAGCTTGCAATTACAAGAAATTTCCTCTTAGGTTTTCTGTTTCTGATGTGTTTTATTGTACATGCAGGTAGCATCACTAGCACTGCAGAACCAAACTCTGGTGATTAAGTTACAGCAGGCAAGTAAAAACGCCTTTGTAGACACCAAGTATCATAACAAAGGAAATGGTGAAAAGTTTTTGTTTACTGACCATGACGTATCCAAATCCTCAGCTACTATTTCTGAGGTGGGTGTTATATGTTACATTCTGAGTAAGTTAGCTTTCACGTTAATCAATGGAAGCGGCGAAACCCTAATCTGTCTTCACCTGAATCTAAACTATTCTATTTGTTTCAAGAGTCTTAAATACTGACTAAATCACTATTTTTGTTTTAAATGAAGAATAAGTTCTACTTTTTGGGCCTGTTGTGTCTTTGTACAACATTGAAGTCCTTAATTTGAACATTTACGATCTCCTAGCCTTCGAGCCTAATTTTATACACCTCTGACCTCCGTTAAATGTAGAAGGCATCGATAGGAAGTTGCAGAAGGGACCATGATCCTTGCAGTGTCTCAAATCTTGGGAAGACTTCACTTCTTCCTAAGGCGCACCCTTCCCAATTCTTTTATCTGTTTCTGCATGTACTGCGATTACTAGAACCTGTGTTATGGACTTGTCGTTGTGTTCTAAATTCATCTCTTCGTTTCCTTTTCTGTTTACACAGCTAGACAAGGCCCAGAAACAAGAACCTGTTAGTGAAACTAAGGTGGCATCAGCAGATTCCACATCTGAACTTGAGACCGTGAGAAGAATAGATGCAGGACTCCTCAACTTTAAGCATGGTATCATGGCAATGTTAATATTACTCATTTCAGCTGTAGTTTACTTTTGTCAACCACAAAAGCTACCGTTATGATGGGAGCTATATTCTTGTGCTAGAAGCCTAAAAGAGCAGCATTATGTATACACTTTTCAGACAAATCAAGAATGACTTTGAAGAGCTTTTTTTTCCAACTTATTTTTCTGTAACAAAACGAATCAAGAGGAATTTTTTTTAAAAATTGATTAGAGTTATGTTAAGTTCAATATCATTCAAGATTGAATTTTTTAGTTGTTCTGAACGGTTATTAGATGGTCATTTTTGCCCCTGTGTGGTGTACAGAGGGCCAATCTTGCTCTCTGTATTCTGTTTTTAACCCGAGGGCAGGGATAAATCATAAACAGTTCCATACTTCCATTAGAGAATAAAGAAAGCAACTCTGCAAAAGAGCAATGGTCAGATTCATGACTTCATAATGAGCACGAGATGCAGGTCCAAGCGAATATTGATGATGGGATGGTCCATTAATCTGTCAAACAAGCAGGTATGGAAAACCGCAACTGAACAAGAAAGTGAAAGGAGTGTTCCATTTTCACCCTATTACAGAATGAAGGGCATCATCCACCGGGGTCCATGTTTAGGCAGAACATACAGGACTTCTGAATTAAGGTGCGACCTACATAAGCCAATTTCTCAAGAACCAGTGAAACGATAAAAGAATTGCAGAGGCATAATTTCAAGATCTTTGTCCTCAAATTTGTGCATAGCCACAATAACACATTACTGAAAGAAACGAAGAATGCAGCGTCCAATCTTGAAGGTCTTCCTATCTTAATCTGGGAATTATCTGATGTAGTTTTACAGCTTCAAAATGCTCCTATTCGAAACATTATTTTTTTCTGGAAGCTATTTGATAGCGCCAGTGTTCCAGCCTCGTTTCTGATCCACTTTTTTTTTTTTTTTTTTGTGATAATTCAACTGCTTCTGTTTCCGCCTTCCAGGACTTCCCAATAGTATGCCGCAATTGGAAAAAGGGAAGGGTCTCCAGTAATCTGAGGTTTGATGTAGGCTCTCTATTGTTCCGAACAAAAAAGTTATGTTGCGTAGATTATTCTTGTTGAATCAGTGCTCAAAAGGGTTTCGATCCATTTTAATAGGTTTCAGTTTCGTAGAGAGGTAGGAGGGAGAGATTGATGATGATTGCCTCTGTAGTTCGATCCATTTTGATTTAATTTTAAGCAGACCATCTATATTTGAATTGGTGCATTTACAAGATATAATAATAATAATAATAATAATAATAATAATAATAATAATAATAATAATAATAATAATAATAATAATTTTGTGGCCTCACGATTCCAATCTTGTATGAGAATGTAGAGAATAATACCCAATTGGCAACTAAAACATTTTCCGAGGGATTCTTAAATTTGACAATTTCTAATATCATAACCAGTTCATCCAAAAGGTAATATAACCTGCAACAAGCCAGCTCAGAACCAAGAATTTTGAATCAAGTAAAAGAGGAGAATTTTATCAGATTCAAGTGTAATTAAAAGTTTATGTAGCAAGGACAAAGATGTTCACTATATGGTGACTATGAAATCAAAAGGCAGAGGATTACGAGGCCAGTAAATCCATAAACTGTCATTCATCTTTTGTATGTGTCCACAATAAATGACAACACAGTTTCTGCTGAGTAGTTTTCCTGGCCCAAGCAATTCGTAAAAATAGTTTGCAGTAACCCACTTAACCCCGCCAATAGCGCAGTAAGATTATTTGTTAGGTAACTTTCTGTTGACGAGTTTGAGAAGCAAATTGTTCAACAACTGAAAAGTTTAAGCCTGAAGAACGAGAGATCGCTTTTGCCTCTTCTGCAAATTCTAGAGACATGCTGGTTATCTGCAGTGTTTCAAGATCTTTAAGACTTTCAAGGCCTCTTGGAGGCAATTTTAGTTTACGACACCAGCCAATGGTTAAAATCTGAAGCTTTTCCATTGATCCTTCCTCTATTTTTGTCCATTCAGCTAATTCTTCAAAGTGAAAAATTGATAGTCTCTTGAGCTTTGGATATCCAGCAATATTATCGCAACTTATCTGCTTCCCTTTGAAAGCCTTGGACAATGAAAGGACAACAAGATTGGGCAAATGCTGGAGGCTTGATATGGGGTCTTGATTCAACATACAGTCCCATAGATGCAAATACTTGAGGGAGCTTAGCCTGCTTATCCACGTCTGCAAATCTCTAATCCAACCTCCAACACGTAACTTCTCCAAATTGTCAAGAGGATTTGATATCTGTATTTGAACTTCCTTCCTCCAAGCGCATTTTATGGTCAGGGAATTGAGGTCTTTCATCTGATTGATGGATTCTGACAGGCAAAGAGAGTTTTTTCCACCTTCCACTTCTCCCACTGACAGCTTCAGAAGTTTAGGAAGGTGGTTAAGTCCTAAAGCGACATTTTGTGTAAGTTTCACACCTGCTAGTGTCTGGAGGTCTTTAAGAAACATGATTTCAGCATCCAACTTCACCACCCTGTTGCCATATGAATCAGCAAGAAGAAGGTGCTTCAACATCTTGAGGTTATCAAAGCCACTAGGCAAAGCCCTTACCGGTGTGTTTCTAACATCAAGTGTTTGTAGTTCACACAGATTTTGAAGGGATGGTGGAAGCTCATGTAGCCCCGTGTTCCTCAAGTCTAGATAGCGCAACTCAACAAGATCACCAATTTCATCAGGCAAGGTGTCGATAGGAATATTTTGCAAATCCAATACATGCAGGAGTTTGACTTTTGATACCAAGTTCAACAAGATACCAGTCTGGTTTGACCCGCCACCAAAGAAATGAAAAGAACGGATCTCTCTAGGGAGGGGATTGGATGTTATATTATCAATTTCTCCATGTATGGCAACAAAATGTGATGCCTTTAATGGCAAAACGTGATGGGTGCTCTCATATACAGAAAATATCTGGTCCTTTTGTGACATGTCACAGATAAAATCATGTACTGGCTGCAGGATTGTACAAGATACCACTTCCCCATTTATACCTACACGTGCCACTTGAAGCAAATTCCTTTGGATAAGCTCTTCTAAGATGTATTTGGCAGATTCCTCTTCTGTTATCCCAAATAGCTGTCTTCCTGTGAAGCCCTCTGCCACCCATAACCGAATAAGCCTCTTACATTGGATGTCACAATGGCGGGGAAACATTCCACAATAAAGGAAGCAGCATTTCAGCATTGCTGGCAGGCTAAAGTAACATACTGTGATGACTTTCTTGATCAAATCGGACTGAGGCATACACTGATTAGCTTCCTCCAGCATATGAAGGACCTCATTCCAATTCTCAACTTCTTCTAGGTTGATTGTTGAAAGCAAGCTCCCCATAGTGGCAATAGATAGGGGGATGCCTTCACAAATATGCAAAATCTTCTTTTCAACCAATTTCACTGTAGAGGGCCAAGGCACCTCACCAAGGACATACTGCTGCAAGAGTGCTCGTCCACGAAGAAGCCCCAGACCATCTTCTGCAAGTAGTGCATCAAGATGGAGAACACGCCTGCATATAACTGCAGGAATTGCTGAATTACTGGTCGTCACCACCACCTTCCCTCTGCATCTAGGGGGTAATGCACACTTAATATCTTCAAAGGTATCCAGGGTATCTAAGCCATCTAAGACTAGCAAGAAGTTCTTACCACCTAAGTAGTCATGGATCATGTTTGCTAAATCCTTGTCACCCTTTTTATCCAAATTACTCACTGGCTTCATTCCTGAATGGCTTCTGGAAAAATCTGCAGCCATGTTTCTTAAAATTCCAGTGATTGAACGGCCACAAACAGAAAGCCAGGCAGAACAGTCAAAATGTCTCTGCACATTCTCATACACTCTTAGGACGAGTGTTGTTTTGCCAACACCTTCATTTCCGGTTACAGCAACAAGATATGGCCTATCAGCCTCGACCTCTTGAAGAAGCAATTCCTTGAGCATCATAAATTCTTTGTTCCTTCCAATCATATTGGTCAATGCAGGCTTATGGGAGGACTTTGAATGTTGTATCAGGTTTTCACGTCTGGCTTTAGTGATGTCTCCATACAAGCTTAGATGCTTCCTTGTAGCTTCTAGTTCCTTAAACTTCTCCGAGACATGCACCAGCAATGATTTGTAACTAATCTGCGGTTTATTTGATGTGGTCCCATAGTTAAAAAATTCACTCACAAAATCAACAAGTGAGGACAGAGACCCATATGACTGCTTTATTCGACCGCAATCCTTGTCAATGACATCTTCAACCTCATACACCAGGTTTATCACATCTGTCACCCATTTCACAATTGAGTTGTCAGCCACCACCATCCTTCTCCAATCTGCATTTTTCAGAAATGGCCTGAGTTTTTCAAACTCAATCTTGATGCTATTTAATTCTGCCGCACTTCGTTTGTCAGTTTCAAATAAAATTCGATCCTTCAATTTTCTAACGAGGTACTCCACCGCTACCTCAGCCATGTCTCAAATGCATGCCATGTCCTTTTATGTTATAATATTTGTTCGAGAATCACCTCTGTACACAATGTCACCAGTCTGCCACCAGTCTGAAAGGAAAAATGTCACCAATACAACAGAAAGAATAAGTCTCCTCATCTAATCTTTTTGTCAAATCAAATAAATGCTCATAAAAATTATAATAATCTTCAAACGCAATTGAAAAGTAAAAGGTGGAAAAAAATTGAACAAAGGCACTTGCATTTATTTCACAAACTACAGCGATTTTTAGCAGCCTCGCAACCCAGAGAATTCAAGCTCATTTTTTGGCTTTATGGAATTCAGCTGAAAACTGAATCAAAATAAACAACAAAAGCACTTACTAGAACAAAAATGATGGTTGAACTAGTTTTTTAAGAAACTAGCACTTCCAAGAGGAGCTGCCAGAAATAAAAAGGATTGGAGGCTCAAAAATCAAAATTTCTCTCCGACTCAACTAAGTAAAGGACAGCATTTTCAACTAAATAAAAATGATTATCTTAAACAATCATCAATCGTGAAAGCTCATTGAATTTTTTTTTAAATGCTTTAGTAATATCTACAGTGTGTTTTGGAATCGCATTTAGCAAGTTATGAAGAAAAACAAAAGCACTCCATTTATGCAAACTCATTAAAAAAGAAAACGCGCCAATGATTGTTTAGCTGGTTTACAGCAGCCAATTTACAGTATTGAGACTGAAAGAAAATAATGAGAAAAGCAAATCCCAGCATCTATAAATCAAGATCTTGAGGGATAATCAAGATTCCAGGCACTGCCATAGAGGTAGTATACGGCCCCTAACAATAACTAATTAAAAAAAAAAAACACAGTGAATGCTAAGAATGCCAAATATGAGAGAATAGAAAAGGAAGAGAAACCTATGGGTTTATTGAGATCCAAAGACGGCGAGAATGGAGAGAATTTACAGCCTCCTTCCTCCTCCGTCATGCCTTAAAATGTCGGGTTCTCTTTCTTTTTTTGTTCTTTTTTTGTCGGAGGTGAGTGAAAATGTAATTACTTGTAAAAATATCAGCTTTTTATTATTATTATTGAAAATGTACACTATTTCATATTATAGCTTTTTTTTCTTCCAATTAATAAAAAAAGTAATTACTGCTGTAAATTTTACATTGAAATGTTGATAAAAAAAATCATTACTCACATAATGGGGATGGAACGTAAAATTCGATCCACACCTGAAAATTAAGTCTAGAATACATGGAAAAAAAGAAATTTTAAACTCAAAATATAATACATATTATGATATATTTTTAAAATTATTAATATGGTGATATATTTACTTAATGAGATTATTTTTTAAATATTGAAACTATAACATGTTAGATTGAGGATTAATTTGTCAAATATATGATTCTGGTAATAAGATTATAACAACCCTATAGAAAACAAATAAAATAAATTAAGAAGTTTAGTTCTTAATCAATTAAATCTAATATTGAAGAAAAAACCATATTAAATTAAAAAAACAAAAAACTATTATTTGCTCCCAATATCTATTAAAAAAGATACCCAAAATTTGGGCATGTTTTATTTAATGCTAGAACTAGTGAAATTGTCCCTGGGATGGAAGCTGTGGTGATGACAGTAAGAGATCACATTTCTTGGGCTGGTATCCAGGGTTGAAGTTGTTTTAGGCTTAGTTTATGTAGGCTCTGAGGCTTGTTCTGTCTGGGTTTGTGCCTGGTTTGAGCCTAGAGATAGCAAAAGAAGTCCATGGCATCCTGCACCTTCACCATCTCTCCTTAACTTCCATATCCATTTTCATTTCTAATTCAGATAAAGTGATGACATCTATATGGTTAATTGATGACCTCAAATCTATAAAATATTCATCGATTAGTCGATATCAAAGTTTTATTGACTTAACGATCACGAATTTGAATTTCATCACAGTTATTCTATCCGGTAAAAACTAGATATGAAGTAGTGTGATGAATGCAAGTTTCAAGTATTAATTGCTTTCACTTTAGAGAATATATTAAACAAAAATATAAATTATATCTTGAGCTAGATTGTTTCCTGACATGAACTAATTTAACTGTCAACGTTTTACTACAGCATTGCAGTGATATGTTCCATGGGAATTTGTAAAAAGGGGGAAAAAGATGATGACAATGAATGATTAACAGTGCTGGAATGTTGTGAGAAGAAATAATTTCATCATCCAAAAGAAAGAGCTGGAGTGTGATTCTGGTTTTAGTCGAACGAAGCACGATAAATATATGGATAGCTGACACGTAGAGGGCAACAGGAATGTTCCTGCAACCCAAACAGCAGCAGATTTTTATTCGAAAAAGATAGAAAATGCACCACCCTGTCATCATATGAGCTGCTACAGCATTGCAGGAACATACTCTGTATGAACATGGAAAGAAGGGATTCTCTGCTAAGCTGATCAGGCCTTTGTCCACTATTGATAGTAATATAAATCAGTTATTAGCCTCTCTTAAGATAGTTCCCCAATTTAAATCACTATCCCATTCTATTTCATAAAAAACAAGCATAAAATAATATGAGATTGTACAAATTTTAAATTTTAAATTCAAAGAGTTTTCAGATAACTTAAATAATCACAACAATAGTGACTGATATCTCCTGTATGAAAATGTTGCTCTCAAGTTAGGTCATTGAAGGATCAAATTCATGGTTGTCCGTTTCATTCTGTTTTGGTTGAAATGGCCAAAACATTTCATACTAGTTAAAAAACAAGACAAAATGATATTGGTTTTATCTCGGTTTAAATTCTGGCCTGTTCTGGATTTTTCAGCCCACTACCAGCTGAAATATTTCGGTTTTGTTCCGCCCATTCCGTTTCGGCCAAATAGTATTTTTTTAAATAATGAATCATTTTACAATATCAATCATATCTCTTAATCCGACCATTAGATTGTGATGAAATTTTACGACAAGTCTCTTGACATATTTATATATACTATGTTAAAATTTCAGAGCAATTGAAGAATGTAATTACTTTACGAGATTGATGATGATATTCTCATTATATTATACATGTTCATAATATATATTTTTAAGTTTTTTTTTATATTAAATTACACAATTCTAAATAATCTTATTTTAGATTTGAATTAATATATATAATTATATATATACATATAAACAATATAATCTCGAAACAATTCACCAAAATATTTCAAAACCTAGGCATTTCAACCAAAATCAATGACGTACAGATGAATATTAAATTACAGTGCAGTCAATATATCCACCCACTTCTTTTGTCGGGATTTGTGTTTTGCCGAGAAACCATGAACTTGAAGGTTACATCACCATCGACACAGAGAACCAAAAACAAAAGAAAAGCAGACAAACAAACCTGTCGTTTTCACTAATGGAAGGAATCTTGTGGCTCTCATGGATTCAGCGAAGGCAATCAAACAAAGCACTCATGATTCCCTCTAGAAAAAACTGCATCTTGATTGCAAATGGGGAGTATATAGTTATGGTCCATGGGATTGGCTCCGGTTCAGTGTTTCTTCAGACAGACAACTTGTCTTTCTGATTCAGATGGTGTTTTTTTTTTAATGGGTGCAGCCGTGCAGGGACTTGGAATTATTACTTCAATCATTCTGGGTGGAAAATGAGATGCCGCAGTGGGTCAAGTTACCTCAATGTTAAGTCCTTTATCTATTAATTTTCTTACAACTTGTTATCAGCAGCCACCCACTTGTTCTTGTACAGACCATTCTTGAGGCTAGGTTTTTTTTTTCCTTTTTTTTATCTCAACTATGTTCAATTTCGTCTGTTATGATCTTTACAATCCCCTTTACTGTTTTTTATCTTTTATAAGAAAATCATTTGTGATAAATAGCTTGTAAGATGGAAAAAGTAATGATGGGGTGAAGAGATAACCATGGATAGCTAGATTCAAATTTGTATTTATCTAAAGATACAAATCCAGCATCTCTTCTTATATGTTGATGATTTTGTTGCTATGCCTTCTGCAACTGATGATTTCGGCCTGTTTTGAAAATCGAGAGCTTGTTGAGTGGCAACAAATTGGCCAACTTGTGTGTTGAGCATTATACTTTACTTCTTAACTAAGGAAGTCATGTTTGTTGTTGTAAGGTTGTTAATTCTGTTTCGGTTGATATTTTGACTTTTTAATTAGAGTAAAATATTTTGGTTTTGAAATATTTCGGCTCATTGTTTCAGGATTCTACAGTTTATGTAGTTGGATAACCTTCCTCTTATGCAATGAGCAAACCTGTTGATGTCATTAACAAACTTCACTGGTGTTTTCATGGTCTTGGTTTCGATTTTTCTATATTTTCTACCACTCAACTGTCAATTTCACTTTTTTCATCATTTACAGAAATCTTCTCTAAGCTAAAAACTATGAAATCTTTACTTGTTAGATCAAAATATTCTTATAGAAAGCAAATGAGAATAGATTATGAAGTTTAATTCTCAATTGACTCGGTTTATTATCTCATTTTTGAATATAAATCTTCAGCTAAATTTAACTTCATTGCTTCCTACTCCTATGTTTCTTTTAACTCATTGATTATATGAGATAATAATGGATACCTAGATTCAAATTTCTATTTATTTAAATGTGTACTCCTAAATATCTATTTCTATCTTGTTAATCGCTATTATCGAATCTAAGATCAAAATAACAAAATAAAAAGTAAACAAAAAAAAGTCAATAAAAAATAAAAATTTGATTCAATTAGATTAACACACCGAACTCATGACTCGTCTTATAAGATCAATATAACCTCTCAGAAAAAAAGAGAAAAAATCCTGATTTAAACATGGTTAAAATATCAAAACCAACTATCGTGATTGTGAGACCAAAATATCCCTATAAAAATCAAATCAAAACAGATTATGAAACTTAATTGTCAATCAATCTAATGTTAAATATTAAAATTAAAAAAATAATTAATTAAAAAAACACAAAACACAATCCAAGTCGACTCATAATACTCACTAAACTTCATTATGTAGTCTAAGGCAGGAATAACATAATAGAAAGTCAAAAAAAATAATACATATAATAAAATCATAGCATCACAACAAAGGTTGGTGTGGTGATTTCAAAATCCTTTCACTAATTGTAAACCTATACTCATGGGTCGTGCAAACTGCAATAATTTTATAGTAGATCTAAGATGAGCAAGAATTATAAGATACATAGTTTATTTAAATCACCAATTAATAACCCTCTTGGACCAAGTAAAAATTCTTCTTGAAATTGTTGATTCGAGGTTTATCTGTATAAAATAGCGTGCAATGACGATTTTATTTGTATAAAAAATCTCGAGTTCGAGTTAAGATATGTATTCTTTGTAAGAACTTATGACAACTAAAATTTTAATCACTCACTCCATTAAAAAAGAGAAGAAGATATGAACCTTAATTTTAGGATTCTCATTGCTAGAGGGTTGCAATATCATTATGATGGAACAAATTTGTTCTTGAAATCTCCAGCAACCAAAATCCCTTTATAGGCCGAACAACTCAAGAAACATTTCTTTCGAGTGTTGACAAAATAAATGATTTTAACCATTAGGAAAGTGGGAATTTATCACGGAAAGGGTTCTCCACTCCAATCAATGGCTACTCTCCATAGGAATCGATTAGACCAGTTGTAGTTCTACCCCAAAAAAGATCCTGGCCTGATCAACTTTGTCAGCTGTAGCATGATAGGAAACCCTGGTCAAAGAACTTTGGAGTGAAGATATATCATGATTTGATGGGAAAAGATACCAGAGATTCTCGGAAAGATTGTATATCGGACAGGTTTCACAGAAGAAACAAAAATCACACAGGACACTGAAACATGGACAAACAACAAGTGGCAGAGCAGAGTGTAAAGTTTAAGACGTTCGTGCTTGTTCTGATAATTTTAAGAAAATCCCATCAGATAAATGATCGATAGAATAAGGAAAATATTTGATGAACTGCATGACTCGGGGAGCTTGATGGAATCAGTACTTTCACCATGGTGAGCAGCAGGGAAGCGTCCAGGAATTCATATGATCTTTTTTTTCTTCAGATATATAGATTAAATTGAATAAAAAACTGGATCATTTCTCAGGAATGAATGAATTAATATAACTCTTTATCATTATACATATACATATATATATATATATATAACTGGATCATTTCTCAGGAATGAATGAATTAATATAACTCTTTATCATATATATATATATATATTAGAGTCGAATATATATATTTTTCAATTTAGAAATGAAATAATATAAATTATATTCTGTAACTTTATCTAACAACTTAAGTTTTTAGGTGAGATAAATTTTTATTATGGTATCAAAGCTTTGTTAAACTAGCGTTCACGAATTCGAATTTCATCACCCTCATTCTATTTGATGAAAAATTAAATATAAAATAATATAAGTCTATGCAAGTTTTAAACTCAAATAACTTTAACTTAGGAAATGTGTTAGAAAATAATATAAATCATATTTAATTGAGATGGTTCCTTAACAAATCGCAGCACGGATGATTAATGAATATTGAATCCCAGCAAAAGCATACGATTCTTCTCAGCTGGATATGAGAATGGTGTTTGATTCTAGTTGAATACATCAACAGTTAAAATGGTGTTAGGCCATGCACTGCAACGAAAACGATGAATCAGTCGTGCCTCATTCAAACCTAATATACTGTACAGATCAAAAAAGCTGAGCACTTGTGAGTTATGGATAATCTAAGAAATTCGACTTCACAGAAGAAACAGCAGATGAATAAGGTATAGACTATGGATGATGAAATCTTTTCACCCTTTTAAAATATAGAGAAATATATATATATATATTGAAGATAATAATTATATATTAATGTCCATTTAGAAATACATAATAAAATAACTAACAAAACACCTTTATTATCCACTCTTGTTAGTGGATCAAGACCTTAATTATACAAGTGCGTAAGCAGCAATAAGTGTGAATCTGTGTGTGAGTTAGGGGGTGTTTCATAATGTACTTGGAAAATGTTTTTGAAAAAAATAATTTTATTTTATTTTTAGTTTTTACTTTAAATTAATTTTTTTTGGTGTTTTAGATTATTTTTATGTGTTGATATCAAAAATAATTTTTAAAAATAAAAAAAAAACATCATTTTAATGTATTTTTAAATTAAAAACACGTTAAAAAACAACTTCAGCCACGTTCCCAAACTACACTTAGTCTTACTCAAGAATGCACCAGCATTTAATTAAGCATTAATCCCACGATGTCGATCTTATTCATGCGTTAAAAATGACTTGTAATGAAGAAATAAGTCTGTCGAAGGGAATTTTTAAAATTCAAAATGAAAAGTGCATCTAAAAGGAGAAATGATGAAGAAGGTGTTAGCTGATGATGAGCTTATCCTCTATCAACCAATCTCTGGAGATCTCATGCATGAAGAGAAAAGCAAGCTTGCTGGTGGAGAAGAAGAAGAAGAAGAAGATGCATGGAATTTCAATGCTTTTGCTCCAAATTTCCATCACAAGTGTTCCAATTATATTTGTACTTATCCATCTACGTTAGTCGTGCAAAACTTGAGAAAATTCATTAAATCATATATATATATATATATATATATATATTTACGAAAGTGAGGCTCGACTATAAGAACTATCCCTTTTGCTAATGTAAGTTTAGCATATTGTATAAAGCTTTTTGTAGATTATATTGTACTAAAAACTACAAAGACATTTATCAATTTTTATCTTCAATCATGTACAAAATATTGTGATATTTTATTTTTTCTTTTAAAATCATAATAAATCTTCATTTTTTTTTACATTATTAAATATAAGATGGTATATAAAAACATAATCGGGTTAAGAATTTGACGGGTTGGGATTATTTTACTGTTAATATCATAAAGTTACCTACAACCTAAACATTGATTTTTTTTTATATAAAAAATAAACATCTTAAACATGCAGATTATAAATTTTTTATTATCATGTGTCACGTAACTTGAACACCATTGTCGAACACTTGGCATGGAAAGAGAAGTAACTTTAGCTAATTACAATCACAAAGTGTATTAGCAAAAGCACGAATGCCCTCTTTCATTTGTGTAATTTATGTCTAGTGCATCTCCTTTTAGGGTTTTTATTTTTTATTTTAAAAAAAACCCGATTGATTTTGGCTTTTTATACAGTAGTGATTTGAAAATATCCATTAATTTCTGATTATTGACATTAATCTTTGTTATGTGATAAAACCATGAAAAACACTCAAAACCATTCCAGTTTTATAGATCAGACAGTAAATCAGCATACATGGATGAAGAGCCCTAGCATAATTATATAAATTCAATCAATGATTTATCTGGGATTCGCCATGGAAGAAGATCTTGATGCCCAGAAGTTTCATGGCATCACAATCCAACAAAATATGAAAAGGTAGGCGTAGTGGGGAGCACAAATGGTAATTAAGTTGGCAAAGCTCCTCTTGAAGGATGATGTTGCAGGGAACCTGAAAGAAAAGGCCGTCTTCCAAAAGGAAGAGTGAGAAGAAGGAAGACGAAAGCAAAATAATATATATTTACATTTATATTTATATAAAAAAAATACATACAAGAAAAGAAAGGCCCTTTCTTTTTAGTTGAGTAGACAGGCTAAGCAATAGGGAGCTGGGGGGGTGCTCCTAGGCACTCATGCGCGCTTGTTAGCACGGGCCCACTCGTGACATCTATCGTGCGCCCCCGTTTTCCTCCCCCTGCCCTGCCTACCCATAAAGTTAAAATAATTATAGTGGGTCTTTGGTCTATATGAATTTTTATTTTTATTATTATTAAATACATCCTTGTGTAATTTTCAGGATAAATTACTCTATAAAAAGATGTAAGGCTGCTAGGGCTATATGGCTCATGGCTCACCGAGAGCGTGGGTGGTGTGGTTAAGAAACCATATTATTATTATTATTATTAAATTATATATTTAATAAGTTAATATAAGTTGATATTTAAATTAAATAATCATTCAGCTTTAATTCTTTCTTATAATATATCTACGGAGGTCGAATATTATTTTTTTGATCTCTTTTTTTTATCCGACGTACTATACTATAAAAATAGAACACGAGTTTCATAACTAGTAAAAGTAGAATTTGTGTTTCTAGTCGCACTTGCTTTCATGGGTCAGTGTGGTGTACTCTAAAAGCCAGCCGAGGGAGGTGGTGGTTAGCCTTCCGTGCATGACCAGAACCATTATTCCTGGGAAATGTTTTCTAGCCTGGTATATTTATGTTCCCAATTTACCCCTGCCTTGTTCTTGGACCAAGTGTTTTTCTGACATGGACCAAGCGTGTGCTTGGGACAGGGATGAGAGAGATGCGAAGTGATTCAGGAGCATGATATGATATCCAAGACGAGCTTAATCATTCCTTTCACGTTAGGAAGAGGAATTTAATTTATTTCTTATTATATTTATATTTTGTGTTTTTAAATATTTTTTATTTATAAATATAGGTAAATGATATATTTTTTTTAAATAATTATTTTTGACAACACGTCAAAATAACATGAAAACATTAAAAATATTTCAATTTCTTTCATAAATATTTTTTTTATTTAGAATGTTAATCAATACTAATATATAGAGTAAAAAAATGATATCATTACTCGCTCTTAATATTAGAAAATCACTCTTATAATGTCATGCAAGTTGGTGATTTATATATATATATATATATTTCATTTAACAACTTAAATTTTTATTTAAAATAATTTCTTGATATGATATTAGAATTTAATTAAACAACCACGAGTTTAGTTTAGATCTCATAATTTTTATTTTATTTAATAAAAAAACAAGCTAATATAATTATGTATATATGATAGTTTTTACATGAATATAAATATTAGAAAATAATATGAATTATATTTTATACGGAAAATTATATTTTTAATTTCTTCGATGATGCATGCCTTGCATCTCTCTTGCAAATGAGCACATACAGCACAGCCTCTGGAACTCCATTCCTTCAGCCGCATCAATCATGAAACCCAAACCCAACAGTATTCTAAATCACCCAATGCATTCACAGCAAGCTTCAGAAAAACCTTACCTTTTTATCTTCGAAGTTTTCTTCGACCCTCCTGATCACACAGCCGCATGATATCAAAACTACAACATTTCAATCTCGGATTGCCAGAAAGCAGACATTTTTCTTACAAAAACATTAACAATAATTCTTACAAAAACTGACATTTTTCTGGGTCATGAGGCAAAGAACTAATCCCACTTGACCACCACTGATAAGAATTATTCCTGTTTGGAAGCATGGATGAACGCATGCATGGATGCTGTCATACGGCGCACCATTGACAGTATTCTACCAGCTTCATCACTGTGCACACTACAATGGATAAAATGATATATATCTACCTTAGAGTATAATATAATCATATTATAGAGCATCACCTATGAATTTAAATTTTTAGTTGAGATGGTTCCTTAACATGGTATCGTAGTCTCAGTGCATTGTTTAGCTAAGCTTGCATGCATTGTTTGGCCAAATTTCATTTATTTTTTGCATTTAAAATGAAATTTTTTAGTGCATTTAAATCACTTTGATGTGCTGATTTCAAAATGATTTTTAAAAAATATCATTTTGATATATTTCAGTACAAAAAGTACTTTGAAAAGCTACCGCAACCACACTACCAAACAAGCGTTTATTGATCCAAATTATCACGAATTGAATTTCACCACCTCTATTTTATTTGGAAAAAAAAATCAAGCACATGACGTCTGTGCAAGTTTCAAACCCAAAATTTTTTCACTTGAGAGTGTGTGTTAGAGTATAATATAATCATATTATTAATCTTCGCCTATAAACTTAAACTTTTAGGGTAAAATGGTATATATACTCGGATTTGCAAGTGGACACAAATCTTCAGAATTTATTTAAAAAAAATACGAGGAGCTTGCGACTAGGTAATTAGTCGACCGCAAGACAAGAAAAGAAAGACGAGTCTGTATCTGTCTAATGATATTGTTGACCCATTTGATCCACTCAACAACCTGAAGTGTGGGGGAGAGCATTTTCCCTTTGTCAAATCTCTGGTCTCCATGTCTCAGAGAGCTTTTTCCATTTAGTGGACTGCTTGCCTACTAAAGCACATCCATATGATCATCCCTGTTCCATCCCCACCATCACCATGTGATCAGATCATTCCTTTCCACTTGATGGGAGTGGCTATGATCGATCAAACCCAATCCTTCCACAAGCTTGTTAACCCAGCCTGCACAATTTGACTCCCAAACCCTAGACTGCTTTAACTGTGACACTGGATATCCTCGACCTAGTGGTCTTGGGTGGGAAAACACTGTTAAAAAAACCCACTGAACATTTAATGGTTTGTGCCCTTTATGGAGAAACCTCGCATTTTCCGAGCAAACAAACTCTACTGTGAATTTCTTACGAAAAACTTAGAATTCCCAAAGAGAGAAGTGATTCTTCAGGAGTTTTTACGAAAAACTTCGATCCTGTCGATCGAGTGTTGGCAAGGAGATCAGCATGCAGCAGACTATGCCGGAAGGTCTTGCATGATCCGGCTTCGTCTGAAGAATTACTTCTGATTGTGTAGAAGCAGCCATCGCTTTCTCCCACTGTTAAGAATTTCAATTCTCACTCAAATCTCCCCACCAAGGGCCAGCTTTTTTTGTATTATTTAAACATAGAATATAGTTGGTAGATATGTGGCAATCCAAAATTATTGTCCTCCTCCAATTAGTATGAAGAACATCTTGGACCACACGTAACTGCCTCTTAAAAGTTGCTAACCTTATTGGCTTATTTCCATAGTTTCTCGTATGTAATCAGCTGAATAAAAACAGATTATTGGAGTGTTTGTCCATTCGTTTCAAGAATATTTTTAAAAATAAATGATTTTTTTTTACTCTAGGCTTAGCAAACACTTCTCTTCTAAATATAAAATTAAAAGATTTCTCACGAGTGATTTAGGATAACTCAAGAGGCTTGTTAATTCCGTTCCGTTCCCGCCGGAATGGACGGAACATTCTGTACCATTAAAAAAACCGAGACCAAACGGCGTCGTTTTCGTCTCGATTTTAATTCCGGCTAAATTCTAACGGAATGTCTTGGTACCATTCCAGCCATACTGTTCCGGCTCAAAATCATAATATTTCTTTTATTTTAGAACATTTTCCTATCATAATATTTTGGAATTTTAGAGATATTTCTAATTTTGAGATTATGTTTGTTTGACTTTGTGTTTGTATTGTATAATTTAAAATTAATTTATCTTGAATTTAAATTATATTTATTAAATTAATATTTCAATTTTTTTTTATATATATATATATATATAATTAATTATATATGAACAATACAACTCCAAAACGGTACGTCGAAACACTCCAAAACCGAAACGTTCCGTTCCAATAGAAAAACCGGAACGGCGACCGAAATGGTATTGACAACCTTGAACTGAACCCTAAAAATTTAATTATATAACTCTAAATGTGTCTAAATTATAATAAAAAAGTCCCAAATCATCGTAATTCATTGTTTTTGTTGCGTATATGATTTTCAAAACCAAAACCTAAAACTAAAAAGTATTCCGTATGAGAGTTTGTGCTTGCACAAATTCAATTCAATTTGGGATACTAACATTCTATTATCTTGTTTTTTCCCCGTTTAGTGGCTGTCGAGTCACCAACCCTCTAGTATAATTTTTCCAGGTTATGATTATGGGAAATGGCTGGCCTTCTCCTCCCTCCTCGCAAAATCTTATTGGCTCAAGAACATTAAGTAAACTAGTTAAATAAGCCTGGCTTGAAATGATACATACACCTCCACTTTGAAGATTGACTTTCTGCAACCTGTTTGCTGCTGAAACATTTCCCCATTAATATAATTGTACTTCCCACAATACGAACTCCCTCCTGATGTAAGCATTATTGGATCTCCGATGATTATCCACAACGCAAATTGCAGGCCCTGATTATGAGAACACGTCAGTTTTGTCGTGCATATAACCAGAACATGACCACAGATGGTAAACAGTACAGAAGCTGTAAGTGGTATTCATACCATAGCTGTATGTTTTGTTCTGGTTAGGTCATTCCGGTTTCGTTCTATCTGTTTATTTTTGGTCAAATAGTGTTTTTTTAAATAATAAATGATTTTACATAAACAGTACAACCCCGAAACAGCACGCCGAAACGCTCCAAAACAAAACATTCTGTTTCAATTAAAAAAACAAAATATCGAACGGAAATGTAATTGATAATCTTGATTCATGCGTTACTAATGAAGGGTACACGAAAAAACAATGACATGATCTGCACGATGCTCTAATGGTCTATGATACAAGAAACTTTGCTCTTATTAATCCAAATTGCTGACAGTGGGGCCACCTCTACCCTTCCCCAGGCTATAAAGGGCGACTGAAACTCGGGATTCTGAGCTCGTTCAGCATAAGACCAAACTAGAGAGTCGATCACCTTCTGACTCGGTCCAGGTTTCAGCCATGCAGCCGAGTGAGGTCACAGGACTCCATTATCTAGCTCCTTCCAACCCACCCCCATATTCAGATCATTTTATCATGTCTCAGAATACCTCGCAGGAGTTTCATGAGTTTCACCAATTCACGAATCCATCTTACAATTTCCAGATCCCTTCTCAAGTTCAGGAATTCAATCTACAGGCATCTTGTATGAGCAGCATCTCTACTTCTGATGAAGCAGATGAACAGCAACTCTCTCTTATCAATGACCGGAAACAGAGAAGGATGGTTTCTAACAGGGAATCTGCTCGCCGGTCCCGGATGCGCAAGCAGAAACACCTGGATGAGCTCTGGTCGCAGGTGGTCTGGTTCCGGAACGAAAACCACCAGCTCCTGGATAAGCTGAACCATGTATCAGAGTGCCATGATCGGGTGGTTCAAGAAAATGCTCAGCTTAAAGAGGAATCCTCTGAACTACGTCAAATGATAACTGACATGCAACTCAGTAGCCCTTACCCTTCGTTGAAAGACCTTGAAGAATTCACCTGTGATACGGCTTATCTTGGAGCCGAGTCATCAAACCAGTCTATCACGAGTTCTTGAGATTTGCTAGGCTAGGATGGACGAACCATGTTTATTTTACTCTTTTTTTCTTATTTTTGGTTCTTCTTTTTGTGGAATCAACCAATCCTAGCCCCAGTTTTAGCTGTTCGAGATTGAGGAATAGTGGAACAACATGATTGAAGGATATATTTAAATTACCGAGCAATCATGATTCTACATAGTTCATCAAATCACTTGCCAACACCAAACCATGCAACTCTCGTTACTTCTCACACTGTAATAAACACATCAGGTCCGGAAAAAAACATTAAAAAGATACTGTAAGAACTCCATAAGATCCGTTATCAGAGATCATCTGTAAGAACATTGACAGGGGACTATGGATCACTTGCCGAAACTCTGGCCTGAAAGAGATGAAACGAGCTTTACAAAAGCTTCTTATGGAAACAAAAATGCCATCGTAAATGAAAGGAATTGATTAGGGAGTTAGTGCGTAGGGATGTGAAAGTGCTGGATGTAAGACAACAAAAAGATGGTGGCTTGTGTTTTGTTAATGATGATTCAACATTGCTATAACAAGAAAAACAATATGATAAAGATAGAAAAACACATCACAAGGCTATCCACTAAATTGAAATACTGTTCCTCTCTTTTTAAAAGTTCCTTGACTGAAATTAGTTGGCAATATGTTTTATCCTTCTTCTGTTTTATACAGTCTTCATCAAGGCAGTCAAAATCGCGAGCCAACTCGCAAAATCGTACGATTTTGCGAGTTGGCTCCGAAAACCTGGTTGGACCGGAAAGAAAAATCGAAACCGGTCAAACTCGTAGAAAAATCGTTCAAAATCGTAGAAAAATCGTAGAAAAATCGTAGAATAATAATAATAAAAAAAAATAATATTTAATTATATTTAAATTCATTTTTTAAATTTAAATATAATTAAAAATAATAATTTTTGTACGGACATTTTACGATATTTCTACGATTTTACGATCCGATCTTACGATCCGATTTTTCGGAGCCCTTTCCGATCCGTGTCAAAATCTCGATTTTGACTGCCATGGTCTTCATAGCTCAGCAGAGATAAAGTTTTGCCCTGAAAAAACATTGTGTTTCCTGAACATGACTTCATAAATTTTTTAATCTCGTCCCTGTTTCATGATCAATTTATTCAATCCCAAACAAGGATCCGAAACTTCTCATATTTATGCGAAAACTGTTATTTCACTCAGGATTCAGGTCATAGAATCCTCCTCCATAAAGCTTTGGTTGTGTTCTTGCCATCAAAATCATACTGAGGGTCAAAAATTGTGTTCAGTGTTCAACTCCAATTTTCATGGAGCTGCTAGAATCACAAGTCCCTGCAACTGTAATCCCTTCCATTTCCAGCTTGTCACGGGTAGAAGTTTAGCTTAAGATCAGCCATTTAAAATCTATGATTGGATTTTTTCTTTCTACTTTGTAAATCACAGCGAAGAAACTATATCCAGCTAGTACTGAGATGCATGATCAAAGACAGAAAGCAGGGTGACAGATAAAATACAGGGTCCAAGGCAAAGTTCATCCCAGAAAACCCCAACAAAATCAAGGTAAAGGAGAAGAGATTAAGGAGGCTTTCGTAGAGAAATTTCATCTGAAACACCAAGATTAAATGTTCTTGCTAAATAATCGTTTAGGAGTTCATGCAAAACAATTTCCACTCGACATTCTCTCATGCAAGACACGCTGAAATCAGGGGGATGGAACACTTGTGGATACATTGCAAAATTTTCCTTGAAAACCCTTCTAGGAAACTAAAGTGTATCTGACTCTCAACTCAATCACATGATCTGATTAGGTTTATCAGAATCTCTTAACTCCCTAACAAGTTTGACTAACCACTGTCAATGGAAAGTAATAATTCAGTCAACTCAAGTCCATGCACTGACTTCAAAACCCATCAATCTTAATTTTTACAATCCGTACCATGGTGGCGTGTTGACAAGTAATTTAAGATTTTGAGCTGAGTTATGAAGTAATTATCTCATAAAAATATGGAATAACTAATGTTTTGCTCGGTTAATGACCTGTAAAAAATAATTAAAAAAATCGGGTTTACTTGAATTGTAAAAATTACACAATCGAAAACCATAATTGTTAATTCCGTTACGTTCCGTTCACAAAACCGAGACAAAATGACGTCGTTTTCATTTCGGTTTTAATTCCGGTATGTTTTGGAAATTCCAGCCAAATTCCGGCCGGAAAGCCTCGATTCCGTTCCGGGCGTGCCGTTCCGAGTTCAAAATCTATTTTTTTTTTATTTTTTAAAAATTATTTTTGGCATCTATACATCAAAATAATTTAAAAACACCAAAATATTTTTAAATAAAAAAGAATTTAAATTTTAATTATGTTTTTTAAATTAATATATATATATATTAATTAATTAATTAATTAATTATGATACATATATATATATATCGATAACGAACGACGTCGTAAGCGCTCCGAAATCGGAACGTTCCGCTTTAATCAAAAACCGAACGACTGACCAGGTAACGATATGATCGAAATCTCAAATAAAAATTAATAATTTGATAAATTAACAAATTTTCATGATATGAAATGTATTAATTATGATAAGCTTAGCGGTATGCATTCACATCACATGTGTAAGATAAAAAGAAAAAGAAAAAAAAAAGGACATAGGCCACGTACATCCACATGATCAGTCTCCGACAATCTATGACTCCTTCGTAAGCCAGATCTCAATCCAAAATTTAAGTGCCACGTGCAGGCACTTCCTTTTTTTGGAATATAAAAAACAAACAGTGGATAAACTATATCTTCACCCTTGTTATTTCATCGACATTTAACTTATATCCCTTTACTTTATAATCTCTTAATTTTACCTCTATAATTTTTAACATCAGCAATCAATCTTCAATTCAAAACTAATTAGGATCGGTTTGATGAATTTTATCATATCTACATCATGTGCTAAACCCATCTCAAATTCGTGGATTTTCAATATTTAAATTTTTTTTTTATAGCTCTTAAGAAGTTCTAATTTTTCCCTTTACAAATCTATAATTAATAAGAAAAAATTCCTAATTATTTTATCTATTATCTATTATTATTATTATTATTATTATTATTATTATTTTCGTTCCAAATCCCATAAAAGAATCTCAATTAGTGTTCACATCTCAAGAGCATGGGCCTATCAATAAAAATCCAAATATTGTATTTAGCAAGTGATATTTATAATGATTTTTGTTTCATATTTAATGTTAAAATAATAATTATGAAATTATATAATTAATTATAAGCCAATCTTGAATAAATATTATGAACTAAATTTTATTGGCTTGATCAATGATGAACTAAATTCATTTAATATTTTTCTTTTGTAAGAATGTTATGAGAAATTCTTAAATTCCTACAAAGAACAACTCAACACACCAAATTTAAAAAGCAAGTAATTTAAAGGTATGAGAAAATATTGTAAGACTTTAAATTATAGGGATGGAAATAAATTATTGAATAATCTATAGGGCTAAAATACAAGTTTACCCCCGCAGTACTTTCGGTCAAATTTATGACCGAAAAACCATAATCTTCATATCAAATAATAAAAATATTACCACCGACGCGTCGCTTAAAAATAAAATATAGACAGATCCCGGTTTAGATATGAACGGAAACTTCATTACCCTTCAGCGATCCAGCTACAACCTTAGCTCCAAGCTCTAACTAGAAAGCCACACACAAAATAAATTAAACTAAATTATACAAAATAAATAAATAAATTCAGATCCTTATTAAAATTCATCAATGGCGGTGACCGTCCGAGGATCCCGAGGGGGAGGCAGCGGCGGCATCAATGGTGGACTGCGTACCTTTTTCTCTCACCGGATCTTCATCTCCGCCACGTTCACTCTTCTCTTCCTCGCCACTCTATCTGCTCTCTTCTCCTCTCACCCTCACCACCATCCCGTAAGTTTCAAAAATCTCACTCTGACTCCGTTTCTCTTCGGTTATAGTTAATTATCATCTTCGTTGACTATTGTTTTTTGTCCTTCTCTGAATGTTGAACTTAAATGCAACACAGTCACTGACTAGTAGCGGAAATGCTTACGTACAACGCACATTTTTGGCGATCAAATCAGATCCGTTGAAAACACGATTAGATTTGATATATAAGCAGGCAAATGATCACATGACGTTAGTTAATACATACGCCGCGTATGCGAGAAAGCTGAAGCTTGATATTTCTAGGCAGTTAAGAATGTTTGATGAATTAGTTAAGAATTTAACGGATTTACCGCTGAAACCGAGTTATAAATCCTCGCTTTTCGAGCCGGGTAGTGATGTAGATGAGGATGTTTTGAGGCAGTTTGAGAAGGAAGTAAAGGAGAAAGTGAAAGTTGCGAGGTTAATGATTGCGGAAGCGAAGGAGAGTTATGATACTCAGATAAAGATACAGAAGTTGAAGGATACAATTTTTGCGGTCAATGAGCTGTTGATCAAGGCGAAGAAGAATGGAGCGTTTGCTAGTTTGATTTCTGCCAAGTCGGTGCCGAAGAGTTTGCATTGTTTGGCAATGAGGCTTGTGGGGGAGAGGGTTGCCCATCCGGAGAAGTATAAGGAGGAAGGGTATAAGGCGGAGTTTGAGGATCCGAGTTTGTATCATTATGCGATTTTTTCCGATAATGTGATTGCGGTTTCGGTTGTGATTAGGTCTGTGGTGAAGAACGCGGAGGAGCCATGGAAACATGTTTTTCATGTAGTTACGGATAAGATGAATGTTGCAGCTATGAAGGTTTGGTTTAGGATGCGGCCAGTGGAAGGCGGCGCGTCTGTGGAGATTAACGCCATGGAGGACTATAGTTTTCTGAATCCATCGTATGTGCCGGTTTTGAAGCAGCTTGAGAGCGCTAATATGCAGAAGTTTTATTTTGAGAATCAGGCAGAGAATGCCACCAAAGATGGGAGTAATATGAAGTTCAGGAACCCTAAATATCTGTCCATGTTGAATCATCTTCGGTTTTATTTGCCTGAGATGTATCCTAAGCTGCATAAAATCTTGTTTTTGGATGATGATGTTGTGGTTCAGAAGGATTTGACCGGGTTGTGGAAGGTTGATTTGGATGGTAAGGTGAACGGAGCTGTCGAGACTTGCTTCGGGTCATTTCATCGTTATGCACAGTATCTGAACTTTTCACATCCTTTGATTAAGGAGAGGTTCAACCCCAAGGCTTGTGCTTGGGCTTTTGGGATGAATATATTTGATCTTGATGCTTGGAGGCGTGAGAAATGCACAGAGCACTATCATTACTGGCAGAACCTGGTAAGTTCATTTGTTCTTCCTTTCCAACTTTTTCCTTTCATTGGCCACAGAAAGTAATATTGCAAATTCTGATCACAGAATGAGGATCGTGCTCTTTGGAAACTGGGTTCTCTCCCACCTGGCTTGATTACCTTTTACTCTACAACAAAGTCACTGGACAAATCCTGGCATGTGCTTGGTCTCGGATACAATCCAAGTATTAGCATGGATGAGATCAGCAACGCCGCCGTCATACATTATAATGGAAACATGAAACCTTGGCTTGACATTGCCATGAACCAATACAAGAATCTCTGGACTAAATATGTAGACAATGATATGGAATTTGTTCAGATGTGCAATTTCGGTCTATAGACGAATACCGCTCCTGCTCCATTATTGGCCAGGTAGAACAGCAACAAGCTGTAAGTGTTCATACTGAATTACTTCTTTATTTCAAAATTTTGTATCCAATCATTACTTGTTACTTTCAAAGTTCTGTGTGCAGCCAAACTGTGTTTTTCTGTGCTCAGAAATGATTCTTTTGAATGAAATATTTTCTACGAACACCGGTGATTCACATGTTGCTTTATATGAGATGGAGTATTTTGACATGTTATCACTTCTTGATTATCTGTACTGCTATTTATTCTAGTTCTTTTTCGGAGCATTCTGTGATTATATGGGTAGTGGTAGTTAATCATGCCACAATGACATTTGAAACAGTTTATGTGGCTTGATTTGATGATAAAACTTGTTAAAAACAGGGCAATCAAGTTAGTTACAAATTCTTGTACACTTGGGGACAGATCTAGTATGAAGTTGTTCTAGTTGGGCAGTGCAAAATTCTTCATATGAAGAAGAGGAAGCTAAACATGAACAGCAAAACAAGGGGAGACATGGAAGTGAAAGTGATGTGGGCAAAACTAACAACACAAATTTTCAAGAAAAAAAGACTTGGAAGATTTAATTAGCGGAAAGGGTTGCATATATATATAAACATTGAATTAACAATTTTATTATCAAAACTAAAACAATGCTGGTTGTCTTCTTAACTTTATAACATGCTAGAAAGCACTATCGTCTCTATTAAACAACTAGGAATTTGAAAACCTAAATGAAATAAATATAAATTTCGAATTAAAACATAAAATCCAAACAAAATAACAAAAAATGCCATATTAGGAGCATCAATGCTTAAAGTATGACTTTACAAGATCTGATGGTTCATTCAGCGACGCAGTGACTGTTGTAGGGAAAGCAACCTCCTTTTGTTCCAGCTGCCTCAACCCAACTCCAACCACCATGAAAGGTCATTTTCAAACCCCAATCAAATTTTTGAATAATATCAATATGTTACTGAATATTGAATGTGTTATGTTGGATGATTTCGCATGTTTGGTTTTGTGTGCTTATTGATTATTTTGTGCGTGGATGCGATTTGTTTGTGGATGTTTGAGTTTCTTATGTGTTTGATTTATCCATCATGATTTGTTTTGAGTATGAATGTGCATTATGAATCAGTGTTTTTTCTTTCAAATAATAATATTAAAACTTTGAAAATGATAGTTTTTTTTTATTGAACATGAACATGAATCAGTGAGTTGAAAGGTACCTTACGCGGTACTCTCCCAATTTACTTTTATATCATAAAACAAACCATTATTGTACTAGTCGGCCACTCTTGAAATTACAACATATGATTTTAAACTAAAAAACTATTATCGTCTTTATTTATAAATATATTTTTGGTAATTCTTTGTGCAATATGATACATTTTTTCTATTGTTATGAGTTAATTGAATTGGCTCAATGTATCCTGCATAAGCTTAGTGTTCGTTCGGAAGTATAGTTGAAGTTGATTTTAAAAGTTTTTTTCATTCAGTAATGCAACAATCTTTGTTTTTTAAATATGTTTAACATTATTACATGAAAATATCTAAAAACATAAAAAAAATAATTTAATGTAAAATATAAAAAAAATATTCATTTTTTTTTCACGAGTGCTTTTGAACACTATACTAAACATGGCCTTAATGAGCATGAAAGTCTGTTTTTTTTAATCATCCTTACAAGTCCACCAAGGATTGAAAATAGAAGGATTAAACAAAGCTTTTAGCCATTTTGTGGTGGGGTAAAAAAAGCGTCGGCTGCTGGTTAAGAGAGGAGAGGAGAGGGTAACACGTGGGAACATTTTTTTCTTTATTTGTTTAGTTGCCGGCATCTCAGGGTCTTACCTGGCAAGCAAATCAAGTGCTTAGTGGTTCAATTACTAAAATATGTTTAAAATAATTAATGTAATAAATAAATATAATCACAAATGATAGTTTATTAATTATATCATGTCAATAAAATTTATTAATTGATTAAAAATATTATTGTTAATTAAAATTTTAACAAACTTAACACGTTGTTAAAAATATATTAAAATAACATGTATTTTTTATATATTATATCAAAAATAATTTGAAAAAAATATTACAAAATCAAACGGCACAAGGTGTTATTAAAAAAATTAAAAAAAAATTTATTTATTATTCTAAATTAAAAAAATTAATATTTTTAGATTATTTTTATATTTTAATATCAGAAATAATTTTTAAAAATAAATAAAATATTATTTTAATGTATTTTTAAATAAAAAAATTCTTTAAAAATAACATCATGAATCATTTTTAGCAGGTTACGACACGCCAATCCATAGTCGATCGTGTAAAAGCCCCAATAAACGCATTTTGTTGTGGTTTCATCAGAAACCAAGCTGATACTTTTCGCTCCTGTCGTCGACGATGTTGTTGTCGTTGGTGGCCGCTGTCATTGTTAATTGTAGCTGTTTCTGTCACGGTGGCCGTCGTTGCTTCTTCCGCCGCCGCCGCTTCAGCCATGCTCCTCCAAGATCTTTCATGCAACCAACCAACCAACTCAACCATCGCTCATACTCTAACAATCCCAACCGCCACCTCGTTTTCCCACCAGGATCTACTGCTACACGTATTAAAAGATCGAAGAGGTAAATGAGATGATATTATATGGCGATGAACTAACGTCAGCTGCTGTCATCGTTAATTATATATATATATATATATATATATATATATAAATCAAGCGTCAACTTACAATTCATGGCATTCTTGTAAGTTCAACCCTTTTAGTCCGAAAAGAAATAAAAGAGTTAGTTCATTCTTCCATGGGATCACAAATTGAGAATGAAGCTTAGAATAACACCATTTAGGTGATAAAGTAATAAAAGTTTAAGATTAAAAGTTTTGTTTTTTTTGTGATTTTTGATTTAATTCTTGTAATTGTTAATATAATGATTATTAAAAATTTATATAATTATTAATTTCAGAAATCATGAAATTAATATACAAACTAATCATACATCTATGTTAATTAAAAAAAGAAGAAAGAATGACGGTTAAAATATGATCATCGTCAAATTTGGTAGCCCCATCTAAAAATTGGGCGCATGGGAAAGGTTGCAAAATCGAAGGCAACGGTCACATTTAGACCGACTCCCACCTACCAATGCCAAGCACCAACCACATAGAATTCTATTTTGATGGCCAAATTTGACCCGCTTATAAAATCAGAAACGGAAAGCTAAAGAGATCATCACCAAGTGTTAATGCTTCCAACTAAGAAGTCCCTTTCTTCCTGACTGCTCTGTGCACTGTAAGCAGCTACAACTCTTATGTACCTTTCACTGTCTTTCTTCTTTTTTAACATTATATATTGTTGTTGTGTTCTTGTTGCAACAACTAATCTTTCCTCTCTTCCATTCCCAGATCTTTGATTTTCCTGGGTTGTCCCTAATTTCTACCGAATCCATTTCCAAGGTATGTGCTTTTTATTTTTTGTTTTGTAAAGATTGGATTTTCTTGTGGGTTTTTGTCTTCTATTTGTTTGCTTTAGAGATCTTAGTGAGAAAAGACAAATCATTAGGGTGGCCATAGCTGTCGTGATTTAGTTTATAACAACTCATATTAGGCTCCGATTTCTGTATTTTTTATAATGTTTCTGGGTTTTATTAAGGAGTTGGTGATCTGGGATTTGTACGTTTCTGTATGATCTTGCAAGGGAATCTAGTTTTGTTGTGATCATAGAACAGTTTGAAAAATCTAGCTTTTCATGGTTTCTTTGGTTGATGAGCTTATCAGATTCTTGTTGAACTGCTTAGCATTTGTGTGAAGTTGATTGCTTTCATATTAGTCTGATTGATTAATTGTTCTATTGGTAATCATGACCTTCCGAGTATCAGCTTGAATTTAAATTTCATGTGAAGATCTAACTGTTATCGTGTTGTGATCTTTAACTTCAAATCTCCTAATATGCCCCAAAATCGAAGCAATATTGAAAGGAATATACTTGAGAGCCTTTGTTTAAGAATCTAATCTCTTATATTGTTTTTTCAGTAATATTCTTGATTTTTTTTTAGTTTTTTCACAAAATATCTCATTAGATATCATTTGTACAGGTAACTATGGCTGCACCCCCCAAACCAACAAGAATAGGCCTTGCTGGTCTGGCTGTCATGGGCCAGAATCTGGCCCTTAATATCGCAGAGAAAGGTTTTCCCATTTCTGTTTATAATCGGTCTACCTCCAAAGTTGATGAGACTGTTGTGAGGGCTAAAAAAGAGGGAGATCTTCCCTTGTATGGTTTCCATGATCCTGAATCTTTTGTGAAGTCAATTCAAAAGCCTCGAGTGATAATTATGCTTGTTAAGGCAGGGTCACCTGTTGATCAAACCATAAAGACTCTTTCTGTCTATATGGAGAAGGGTGATTGTATCATTGATGGTGGAAATGAGTGGTATGAGAACACTGAGAGGAGAGAAAAGGCTATGGCTGAATTGGGGTTGCTCTACCTTGGAATGGGAGTTTCAGGTGGTGAAGAGGGTGCACGCAATGGGCCTTCCTTGATGCCTGGAGGTTCCTTTGAGGCTTTCAAGGTCATTGAAGACATTCTCCTTAAAGTAGCAGCTCAAGTTCCTGATAGTGGCCCCTGTGTGACATACATTGGCAAAGGTGGTTCTGGTAATTTTGTCAAGATGGTTCATAATGGAATTGAATATGGTGATATGCAGTTGATAGCTGAAGCATATGATGTACTAAAATCAGTTGGAAAGTTGTCAAATGATGAACTCCATGGTGTTTTTACAGAATGGAACAAGGGTGAGCTTCTGAGCTTCTTGGTTGAAATCACTGCAGATATATTTGGAATTAAAGATGATAAGGGGGAAGGATATTTGGTTGACAAGGTTTTGGACAAAACTGGCATGAAGGGCACAGGTAAGTGGACTGTGCAGCAAGCTGCTGATCTATCAGTTGCAGCTCCCACAATTGCCTCTTCTTTGGATGCAAGGTTTCTCAGTGGTTTGAAGGATGAACGGGTTGAAGCTGCTAAAGTCTTCAAAACAGGTGGATTTGGGGATATTTTGACTGATCAAGTGGTGGATAAGAAGCAGTTGATCGATGATGTCAGGAAAGCTCTTTATGCATCCAAGATTTGTAGTTATGCACAGGGGATGAATTTGATACGTGCAAAGAGTATTGAGAAGGGATGGGACTTGAAATTGGGAGAACTGGCTAGGATTTGGAAGGGTGGTTGTATTATTCGAGCAGTATTTCTGGACAGAATCAAGAAGGCATATGATAGGAATCCTGATCTTGCCAACCTTCTAGTGGATCCAGAGTTTGCAAAGGAAATCATTGAGCGCCAGTCCGCCTGGCGCAGGGTTGTAAGTCTTGCAATCAACTCAGGTATTAGCACTCCAGGAATGTCATCCAGTCTTGCTTATTTTGACACTTACCGGAGGGGAAGGTTGCCAGCTAATTTGGTCCAAGCTCAACGAGATTATTTTGGTGCTCATACATATGAAAGGGTTGATATGGAAGGATCTTTCCATACTGAATGGTTCAAGATTGCAAGGCAGTTGAAGAATTAAATCTTTTCCTGGTGCTATCAAGTTTAGTTAAGACTTCAATAAGACAATAACTTCTGCTCTGGACTCTATTCTGGGTAGAACTTACATCACCCGTATTTCATGAAATTTATCTCAATCAGGTTCATCGAATCCAATCGAATTTTTAGACTGTCTTACTTTTATATGTTGTGTTTTTTCTTGGCAGTTCTACTGCTTTTGTATTTTATTTTCACCGGATTTCTCATCCAAGCTTGTAGCCCCATTTCTTTTTAAAGAGATATTTAATGGTGCTTTTGAGTAGTAGTATGAAATCAGATGTTTGAACATTAATTTCTCTTTTGCTGGTATTTTTGTCATTTGCTCTTGACCAGCAATATATTTACTTTACAATATTACCGTCCACTCGATGATGGTCTCAACTTAACATTTGAATTTGGCGTGCCTAAATTTTATATGAGGTTCTAGATTTGGTTGGTTTCTATAAGATCAGAGGAGAGCCAACCACCAGATGATGGGGGATCGTGCAAATTTTCTACTGTATTTAATAGCAGGGATGTCTTTTGTAGTCAGGTTCTGGAATTCTAAACTCACATCCAATTTAAACATATTCATTCACCTTAATACTATGATTATTTGGATTATTGAGTTCTTGAATGCGTGATAATTTTGAAATTATTCTATCAAAAGACATAAATTAACCCGCAAGTATAGTAGTTGATCTAAAAAGGCATTTTGAGGGGATGAAATTTGAGGTCTGGCTTTTATTTTTTTTAAATGACTACAGGCAAGGAAAATGTATAAATTCAATGCTGCAACTATCACTTGAATCATGTTATCATTTATCCATTTAAACTCACGCTAACCTTCTACCAAGTAAGAATCTTATCTTGAAACATCTCTTGCATCTGTTTTTTTTTCAGAAACAGAAAGGGGATGGCTAATGATCTAGAAGTAATAGTACAGTAGTCGGTTGATGTTTCTAATTATAACGAAGAAGGTTGGTGTGCTGCCCCAATTATATGTTTATTTGCTTAACAACTACAATTATTGAGCATATCATTTCCCCCAATACAGAAGATTCTTTGGCATAACAACTACAATTCAATAATTGAATTCAAGGGATGCTGCCCTTTTCATTTAGTCATAGTCCAAGCTTTGAGGGAAGGAAGGACAGATATTCACTTCATTGACTTTTATTTTCTACAGTGGCTTTCTGTTGACGTGCTGTTGAGCATCAGTCCTATTTTTATGAAAAAGCTGATTAAATGCCATAAACTATAGGACAACACTTGATGTGAATGTGATTTTACCCTTTTGTATTATTGCTGATGAGGAGCAGTGAACTTAATTAAGTCTATCTTTGATCAAATTATATAATTAGTGGTGCTAGCCACTCTTTAGTGTTTTCATTTCATTTCATATCATTTTTTAAGTTCTCGTTTTGTTCTTGTCTGTCTTTCATAAAATATGCTATTTTTTTTATATTTTGCTCTTTGTTTTCATTTGAAGAATAGAGTCTCCCTGAATACATGTTATATTCTTAAACCAATGGTACCAGATTTTATAGTAAGCTTTTTGTAATATTGTTTTGCTTTTGATGTACAGCCCATGCTCTGCAGTTTCCTAGCTGTTTCCCTTGTACCCCCTTTGTTTGCAGATTGATTATATAATGAAAACTGATATGAAATTTGAATATAATATATACAAATATATCAAGAGACTTCTCGTATAATTTCATCTTAAAACGGTTGGATTAAGAGATATGATTAATATTGTAAAATTATTTATTATTTAAAAAAAAAACACTATTTGACCAAAAAATCTGAGATGGACCGAAATTTAAATTGAGTAATATTGACATCATTTTATCTCATTTTCTTAACTGGTACGAATTGTTTCGGTTGTTCTGGCTGAAACGGAACAAAATTGACAACTATGCTAGAATGTGCTTGTTGCTCCCCATGGTTGGCGTTTGTCTTTCTAGGTTGGTCACTCTTCTTTCCAGCACAACATACTCTGTTGATTCAGAGCATGCACACACAAAGACATAGTGGACACAATATACAATGTACTAAATCTTTAAGTTTCTGCTGCAAAAGTAATGTTTTCTTGTAAATTAATCTGGAATCATTTTATTCTTGAACCTCAATCAACCAAATCATTATTCAATACTAGCCATTTTGTTTCTGTGCTGATCTTCTCTTCACTTTCCTCCTGCTCAGGGGAAAAAAGACAAAGGATCTTAGTTTTTTTTGCCAGAAGAGCACAAGCTGTTGGCTAATACTCTAATTCATTTCCAAGCGCGCATATGATGATATGTAAAAAATGCATTTGATTTTTATGTTTGTGGAGAATAAATGTTATACATGAGAATGTGCTCACCTCTTAACCATATAGTACACTGCATATGCTCGATAATCTCAAAAGTCACTGCAGTATCAAGAGGTAAATTTGATACAATGATCAACATGTGCTTATTTATGAACTTTGTTTTTCTGTGCTGATAAGAATGATTAAATGAGAAATGGTTCCTATATTTTGTTTCTCTTGACTATACAGCCTCACAATTTATTTCATGAATACAGTAAATCTGGAACATAAAAGTTGGATAGAAAATATCTGGAGTATGTTTCCTTTCTTTAAGAACATTTATGAGAAAAATTACATGTTCTCATCTGTCTGTGTCATCAGTTTTGAGAATCTTACTCTCTGCTAATACGACCACTACTTGTGTTTTCTGTGAGAATCAAGTTTCCGGCTCTTTATAGCACTGTTTTTATCACTCTTCTTGTCCTTTTTCCCTGGTTTTTTGGCCGAGGAAGATTGGAGGTTGAAATGACCACCCTTGTTGTGCTTGAAATTTACTGTTCCGTGGCCGTTCTCATGGTTGTTTTGATGATGGGGACCGGAGGAAGCATCAGAAGCCATCGAGTCATCACTGACTTCATCTTCAACAGCAGCATAGTGATTTTTGTACCTCGCCTTGTGAGCCTCGGAGTTATTACCACCATCATAACTGCCCTCGTCATCCTCATCTTCTTGCATGGGAGAAGCTAGGTACATTGTCCACCCAGATTCGCTGCTGCTGCACCCTTCTGCGCCTGAAATGTATTTGTATGGATCCATTTCTGATGCCGAGGGCAGAGATGAAAGAAGTTGAGGAGTTCTTTTCGAGCTTCTGTGAGAGAATTTACTTTTTGCTGTCTTTATATCTTGGAAGGCTAAAGAAGGAAAGGGAGAGACAGACAGACTTTTGAAAGAAAGATAAACTCTGAAGACTGCATAAAATCTCTATTTAAGGTGAGCTAGAATGAGCTTTAACATCCCATTTACATTCTCTCTATATTTTTATATATTCTAAAAGCTTTGCCTTTTTTAACAACCAAAATACAGGTTATCACAAGTAACTCAATGTGGGAAGCTATAGAATAAGGGAGTCTGAAACGAATGAGGTTCTCTCTGGGTATAAATATAATCAAAGAAAACAAAAAATAAAATCTTTTTTTATTTTGTCAGCCGTCCACCTAAGTGAGAAACCAGCTTTTAGTGAAGAACTGGTGAAGTCATTTCATATATCTTTTGTCAGCCGTCCACCTAAGTGAGAAACCAGCTTTTAGTGAAGAACTGGTGAGGTCATTTCATATCTCTTTTAATCGATTCTGTCTTCTTTCTTCTTTGTTTTTTTTTAAGATTTTCAAGCAATGCAGAAAAACCCTTTCCTCAGTTCTGGAAGAATGCGGGACCCCCACTTGTTATTTTCCTTTCAAGCCTTTAATTCTTTCTCTTGTCAGAAAGAAAGGTCAGCTCTTCTGGACGAAATTTGCAGAGGTACCAAACAGGTTACTGATATTCTACAAGGGACTGCCTAAGATCAGAATATTTACAGCTTTTAGTTTTGTTTAGATGTAAGAAAGCTGAGAAGAAATGAATGACAGTGGCTCTGTTACGTCAGGATTACTGTGTAATGATTCACTGTTGAATCAGAGACATGACAAAAACTTAGCAGAAAATCTGGAGTGGAAGATGACGCTTGTGCTGTCTGGTTGACCAGAGAGTAAAATTAGATCCGAAAAATACCTTATTATCATCAAAACACTGATTAGTTCCATTCATATTTCTCACTATATAGACTAGCCACTGAGAGTGATGATAGATTGCACAAGCTATAGCTTCTGTGTTCAGATTTTTTCTTTGCAGGATCTGCATTCAAGAGGTTTTCGGATCAAGCCATAGTTACATTCATATTTCTTACTATACAGTTCCATTTTGATTTTTGAGAAATTAGATCCGATCATTATCTTTGATTTTCTTCTTGAGATTTTGTGTGTATGGTAATGCAGTGCTTTTCAATTGAAATAGATCAGATTTTTTATTAATATTAATTAGGGATAAGCAAAAAACCGAAAAAAACAATTAAACTGAAAAAAATCAACCGAGAAAAATCGAACTGATAAAAAAAACAGAATAGAATTTTTTTCAACACTTCCGGTTCGGTCCGGTTTTTGTTTTTCTTAAAGTAAAAATCCGATAAACCAAAATCATACCAAACCGGTTAAATTAAAAAAAAAATATATGCTACTGTAATTTTTTTTCTTCTAGTTCTGTTCAATTTTTTTTTTTGTCTACTTCTGTTTTGGTTAAATGGGAGAAGGGAAAACTTGGCTAAGGTTAAAAAAACCCAAAAAAACTGAAACTATTTTTCAGTTTTTTAGTTAAAAAAACGAACCCAAAACCAATCAATTTAACCCGTGTTGGGTTCTTTTTTTTTCCTGCTGATAAGTAATTTTTTAAAATTAAGTTTATATTATGATTTTAAATTATTTTTTTAATTTTTTAGATTATTTTAATATGGTGATATAAAATATAAACTAAAAAAATATTATTTTATTTTTTTCGAATAAAAATTAACCATGTCACGATATCAAATAAACTTTGAAAAAAAACCCATAAAAACAATCAAACATGTCCATGATAGATTGCCCAGCCCAAGGCCCACCCCAACTAAGTTGGTATATGATAGTAGTGTAGGCACAAAATCATCTAGACGAGGTGTCTTCTATTTCCCAGTTATGTGAATGGCTTCTCTTCTATTTTCAGTCAAGCAAATGACTTGTCGTCTCTTCTGTTTACACAAGTAAGCTTGTTCTGAGTTTCAATAATTTTTAGGGTGAAAATATCACCAAATTCAAACTTGGTTTGGTTCAGGGTGAAAAAAATATATAGTAAATTTACAAAATTGTTATTTTTATAGTATTTTAATTTTTTTTTGTATAATTATGCATTTTTTTAGAACTTAAAAAAAATAAAAAAATATTCTAAGAGTCTGTTTGATAATATAGTTGATGTTGCTTTTCAAATTGTTTTTCGTTCAAAAAATTATGAGAATGATATTTAATTTTTTTTTTGATATCAACATATAAAAATAATATAAAACACAAAAAAATTAATATAAAATTAGAAATAAAAATATTTTTTTAATTTGTTTTTAAAATATAGTGACTACTACTAATAATAATAATAATAATTTATGACCTCTTGAGCATTTGAATAAATCGTCTCTAAGGGGTATGATATGGTGATAAAATACTTGAGATCTGCACAGCAGATCTCGAATTAGAGTCAGGATGTATATTTCTTATAAAAACTTGAGACAACTAAGGTTTTATTCGTTTATCTGGTCCCATAAAATATATTTTCTAAAAAAATATGAGTTTCTCAAATAAAAAAATAATAATTTATGATCAGCTTTTGGACCCATTTCGAAAATGTTGACCCTAATGTCGTAACAGTCGAGACGACATGGAATATCCCAAAGAATATGTTGAGACCTAGAGAGTGCTCTCACTGCTTAGATGAACATGGCGAGAACACTATCCACAGTTCACAGAAAACCACGCCATCATCAACCTCTCGCGTTTTCCCGCCGCCGCATCCACTAATGCTAACCAGTATTGTAAAAATAAAAATAAACTTTTATTTATTTATTTACTATTTTAAAATTAAAAAGAAATAGAAAGGCTGTGTTACTCTAGTCGTCTAGTCTCCCCCACCATGCTCAACTTGGTCATATAATATTCTTGAAAAGTTATACGCATGTACATTTTTGGATTTCAATAAATTATATTTTTGAGTTGAATTTTATCATTTTCATTATTTTTATTTAAAATTTAATTAATAATATAATGTTTTACTTGAAGATATGTGATAAAAAAACAATACAAATTATATCTTATAATTTATCTACAAATTGACTTCAAAAAAGAAAATCTCCGAGACAAAAGATCTTTCTATCGACATAGCTCACTATCAAGGGTCATGAATTCTTCTGCAAGGGGAATAATTCTCAGAATTTCTAAGTTGATTCTACTTTTAAAAATGATTACATAATTTAATAACTCTTTAATAATTTAATAACTTTTTTTTTTCTAAAGTCTGATGATTGCGTTACATGCTGAGAGAGAGGAGGGTTGATAATTAAATAATTTCGATAATTAAGTAATTATATGAGATTTTTTTATATAATTGCTTTTTTTTTAAAATCTTATTATTATAATGAGATTATCAAATTGTTTTTAACTATACTACTATGTAGTGCTGGCATCGTTTAACAAAACTTGGCAATCTTGAAAGAAGAAGTTGTGATTAGAAATTTCAGAATATGATCTCCATAATCCTTTATGTATCTTGTGGGGTAACATCTCCCTAGACCCCTTTTTAAGTTTCAAGTGATTATGGGCTTATGTTACAAAATCTAGTAATTAAATTTGAGATTTTGTGTCAAATTGCTGACAATTTTCTTTCAAATCATGAAAAAGAATGATGGTTTGTTCTAAGATTTGAAAAACTATCTCCTTTTTAATTTGTGGTTGGGTATTTGATATTGTTTTTCAAAATAATATTCATATAACAAAATCAATACATCAAAATAATCCGATAACATTGTATCCCGCTAGTAATCATATGGCGACATTATTACAGACCGTCCTTCTTCCTACTTGGTATAATTATCGCATTAACTGTAATAGTCATTTAATATGATTGTGGGAGCTTTGAGATGAAGAAAATATATGAAACTGAAGAGGAAAGCAGTGAAGAGGCAAGCAAACTGAACAAGAACTGAAACCAACGAAGAAAACTTCGTTAGGTCATAATTAACATTGGCCATGGACATCGATCGAGCCAAGAAATGAGAAATCTACAGAAGCTGGTTACAATGGCGTTGCTAGATATGCTGGGCTGTCCTCTCCGGCCATGATGACAGCAAAGTTTGGATCTGCATAAAGAACTGTCATGCTTGTAAGCAATGAAGCTGGCTTTTCTTCTTCATCGTCGTCGTCGTGATCGCTTGATGAGTTTCCTGAGTGATTTCTGCAGTAAGAACACCCCAAAGATATCAGCGCCACCGCGATGATTGCCATCAGCAGGCCCAAGCTGCCAAAAAGGTAAGGCGTTGGAGAATGCCATATGCTGGTGGCTGATGCAGAATCATCATCACTTGATGAAGCCCTCATCGATCTTCCTCTCTGTAATTTATCTTCTTCGTCGCTATTTATTTCTCTTCTAGAGAGAGAGAGGGAGACATAGGGCGGGGGTTATGCATGGGCAGTGAAATGAGGTAGGTGGATCATGTATTTATAGAGGAATTTCGAAACCTTAATTCATTAGATTATTATTGCATTTGAGAGGAAGATTCCTTATGCTTGCACAAGATGCCAAACATGGTTATTAATTAATGATCTCTAATCTAAAGGAGTGTAAAAAGCATTTAAAAAAAAACAAAAGATTTTTTATTTTAAATTAAAAATTATTGGTGTTTTTATATTATTTTTATGTGATGATATCAAAAATAATTTTTAAAAAATAAATAGATTTTATTTTAATACATTTCTAAACAAAAATTACTTTAAAAAACAATCTCAACCATACTAGGCAAATGCTAGAAAATTTCGAAGTTGCTGTTATCAACTCTTGTATTTGAACTATTTTATGAAGTTTAATAACCTCATACAAAGCAAACTAAAATAAATTATGAAGTTTAATTCCCAATATACTAATTTCTAAATGAAGAAATTGAAAATAAAATCAAAATAAAAGAACACAATAAAATAACTTAAATCTACGAGGTTAATTCATAAAAATCATGATAAATAATAAAACCTAATTCATATTCAATCAAATGTTAAAGATGTCAAATGATGAATTGAAAAAAAAAAGTTCAATTAAAAAATAGGTAAAAAAACTTAATTATGGGCTAATTAAAACTATACTCTTAAAATATATCTAAAAGCAAAAACTAATGAATTTCGAATATTTTCTTCCTTTTTTTTTCTATGATAGATAGATAGTGGGTTTAATATGTGCAATAAGAAATTTAAATACTGTAATTTATCTAAAAGATTAATTAGTTCATGTAATCTAGGCAACATAGAGTTGTTAATTAGATTTCAGCCCAAAAAATTATAACGGGCCGGATAAAAGCCCAGAAACAAATATGATTACATCTACTTAAAATATTAACACATATCATCCCTAGATTAAATATTTGGTAGAATTCTTTCCTATATATAATAATATTAATGTTTTAAAAATTATTAAAAAGAAATAATTTATAATTTTGTTTTTTTATTGCTTTAAAATAATCTTTTTGGTATTCTTAAATCATTATATTATTTTGATATGCTATGTTTAAAATAATTTTTAAAAATAAAATAAAAATTATTTTAATACATTTCAAAATAAAAAATACTTGTAAGAAAAATATAAATTATAAAAAACAAACAAATATAATTATGAAGAATCAAACTTTTTTATTCAAATATTTTGATGTTTTGTAAAAGATTCTAAACTTAGGGTGATAACTTCACTGAATATGAATATGGCAAGCTGACAAATCCAGTATAATTGAATTTGATTGTATGTTGAATCTAGGGCAATAGGATTTTGATAAACTGACAAACTCGTCTGCTCCTCGGCTGTGTGTGTGTGTATATATATAAAGTTAAAGACATGTCGATTAAAGCCAAAAGTACAGCCTTGAAGATTCGGAAGGTCCCATAGTTTGATTATGTTTGATATTAGAAGTTTTATCATTTCTCCATGATTGTCCATTCCGAAAAAAAAATGTAAAAAAATAAAAAAAGGTAACAATTTAGAGTATAGCCTTTGTTAGATTTAATAATTTGGTCTTATTTTAATTTTACAATAAAACAAATAGGAAATAATAGTAAATATATAAGAACATCTAACATGAGGTTTTTTCTTGAAACTATTAAATCAGCAGAAAGAAAGAAAGAAAAATGACATAACTCTACTTAATGTTGGGTGAGTTATTCATGATATAACTCTACTTGCAATTTACTTATTTTCATAAATCAATGTTTTTAAACTCAATGGTTAGCCAAACCCCCTATATGTTTGAGCTCAATACTTAACTAAGTCAATGAATATTAGGCTTAACATCTTGCTAAACTCGTAAATATTTGGACCTAGCATCCGACTCAGGCCAAGAGCGATACGCTTGACAACGAACCGAACCGTCCGGCCTGCTCAATTAACATAACAAAGTGCATCCACTGAATAAAATTTTAATTATAAAATCACTATTACCCGTCCGGCCCGCTCAACTATATAATTTCGTTGTTGTCATCATTTTTTAATGAAATTATTTAGGGAATTACAGGTTTTGTTTATAATATCCACATGCTGATATAATTTATGTTTCCAGCAAGACTCGCTAGCTAGACAGATGTATCGTTTTCATGAACAGCAGCATTTCAAGGCAACGCCGGCCGGCACGGCCAAAATGTGTAGACAACGGGTCAATATCTATCGACATGAAAGACTAGCTAGAAAGCTTAATGGAGATACTGTTGCATGGTATTAATCTGTTGAAAGATGATGTGGAAATGCACTCTCTTTTGACTTTTTCATCCCATTTTCAAAAAGTACCTCTCTTTTCACTTACTCTCCTGTTTCTCTATATATATATATATCACTAACAGCAGCGTCAAAGTACATTTTTGAGCAGCCACGTCTGTCGTTAACCTAATCCAATACAGAAATCAAATCATATTTTGCATTGCTTCTGTCAACCATAGTTTGCTAACTCTGCAATATTATAATTATTAAAATACAATAATTTGAAGACCGAGTCTTGACTCTTGAGAGATAATTACGAGTGGTGAAGACCAGCAAGAGATCACTACAAGGTAAACCACGTTGTTTAATTGCCATTCATTTTGTTTTTCTTGCCCTTTTCTTTTGATGATGTAATACCAACAATTTCTTTGTTGATTACCACTAATCTGTATGAAACATTGGGAATTTGTTTTGTTACTGCTATGGATGAACAGATTTTCTTATTCTGTGCCTCGTGCATGCTTTAATTAGCCGTGAAAATAAATGACACTTGTTATAGTCTAGTTGATGAACTATCTCATCTAAAAGTTTAAGTTATTAGTTAAAGCTTTAGAAAATTATTTCTATTATTTTTTAACATATTTTCTCGAGTGAAAATTCTTTGAGTTTGAAACTTATACACGTTCATACTATCTTATGCTTAATTTTTATCAAATATAATCAGAATGGTAAAATTTGAACTCGTAATAGATGAATCAACAAGACTCTAATATTATATCAAGAAAACATCTTATTTTATAATTTATATTAATTTCTATCTTCGATGTCAATTCCCAAAGGAAATTTCGTGCCACAAAGATATGCTTGGAGGCTATACAGCTGGTGCCCAATTTCTCACAGCTTAAGCTGATCAAGATGGGAAACCTTGAATCTTATGGAGCCACTGTCATAGATAGCTGTGATTTGATGTGTGACTGATTATGAGACGTAAGAGACCATGTTGACGATATCAGTAGACAATTTTCAGACTCCCTTGTCTTGCTAATGTTTGAGAACAAACTCTTTTAACCCCTGCAAGCTTTCTTTAGCATCAACAGTGTTTAGAGAATTCAGAAGAGGAGAGATGGATGGTTCAGCGAATATGATGAATTTCGGCTTCATTCTTGCACGAATATGATATCAAAGAAACAGTAATTAAACAGAACAATCTCAAAATATAATTAATCACCACCATTTGATTTCTATACTCGTGATTTTACATATTCCCGCAGATTTGAAATGAGAAAGGAAACAAAAGCACAGACAGAATTACTAAGAGAACTGCATAAACAGGGTGTCTTCATTTCCTATCTGAATCCAGATGCTCGAGAGCCTAAACTTGTTCGATGGGACAAGTGCAGTAGACAGGCTTGGCCAAGTATGTAGGATTCTCATCCCCAGCCATGATTACAACGATCTTTGGCTCAAAATCCACCTGAATTTCCTCATTTTTGGCTGTTTTATCATCTCCAGCCTCGCTTCTTGATGAACTGGCCGCAGACTTTCTGTAGGAGCAAGTAAGAATGATGAGTGCAGCAGTGATTAGCCCCAGCATGAACGCCAGACCAACAAAGAAGTAAAGAACTGGTGAATTCCAATGCCAGAATCCCCCATGACCACCATCTACTGCTGTTGAGTTGGTAGCAGGTCTCATTTCCAATAAGGGCCTCTCTTCTTCTTCTTTTCTCTCTAGGTTTTTTAGTGCAATATAATGTGGATTATGGACCTTGTATTTATAGCATGAAAGCTAGGGTTCCACAGTAAATATTTTTGGATTCAAACAAAGAAATATTGCTTTCGTGCATCTACCAAAAAAATAAGCTATTGGTTTCGTAAAGAAAAGATTAATTGTTTCCTGGGTGCACAAATTCTGCCACAATTGTCCCATTTCGCCGCAAATTCAACCAAAACATGATTAAAATGTTTGCGTTTCCAAGAAGCCGCGTCCACTAACAAATCCAGCAGCACAAAAAACAAAACAAAAAGCTCTTTTAACGAGAGAGATAAATCAAACAGAAAAGCTTAAGGTAAAATAAAATGAGCCGACGCAAAGTAAATTTATATATGACCCTAAATTAGCAAAACCACAAGGAAGATATATATATATATATATATATATATATATATAAAGCTTAAGGTAAAATAAAATGAGCCGACGCAAAGTAAATTTATATATGACCCTAAATTAGCAAAACCACAAGGAAGATATATATATATATGTTCAAATGGGGGAGAAAACATAAACAGGACGTGTGAAAGAAACAGAAATGGTCTAAAATTTTGTCAATTTGGTTTAATTACTTGGAAATTTACATTTAAAATCTATTTAGATGCCACACCCTAAAATTTGTTAGCAAGTGATGGACAAGAAAGTAAGAGAAAAAGAGGGGGGAAATAAAAAACATAATTTTTATTAATATTTAATGTGATTATATTGAAGTTAGTAATACAAGTTTTATGGGCATGCTTTTATTGTTTTTCCCATTGCTATTATATATATAATAGTATTTTTATATTATGGGTTGCTAGACGCTCTTGTCACTCATCATGTAGCACCTCTGTGCTCATTCTAGTTTCTGTGGCCAAGATGAAGTTTTTAACGTAAAATTCAAAGGCGACTAACACTTAGCGTGCCGTGCCGTGTTTTTCATGTCACTAAATTTAGCACAGGAGCCTTTGCGAGGATGACGAAGGCCCATCATATTCTGGAGATCGGTGTGGTACGGAAGAAGAGAGATATGAGGTCGTAAGCCATGGTCAGCATGTATGATAGATATGCTGTGGCTGTGGATTGGATTCTCCTAAAAGACGATTTCCACTAAGTTTTGGAATAGTTTTAATATTTCCTGTATGTGAAACAAGATCAAGCCACTATCTTTTGTCTGTGATCTCTGGTGGGCACCAGATATTGGTGGAATAAATTGTGGGGTTTTATCCATTATGTATATTTCAGCCCGTATATGCATGCATTTGAGTTATTCAACTTTTTTTATTTTTTTATTAATGGTATTGATTTTAAATATTTTAACCAAAATCAAATCTCTTCTTTTTAGTAGATCTTGTAAAAGTATTTCTCACTATGTATTTAAAACTAATAATTTAGATGTAACTCTTAAAGAACCATTTTATCTAAAAATTTAAGTTGTTAAATAAGGTTCTATGTATGATTTATATTATTCTCTAATACATATTCTCTTGTGCTTGATTTTTATCAAATAGAATGAGAATGATAAAATTAGAATTTATGACTGTCTGGTCAACAATGCTTTAATACTATGTTAAGAAACTATCTAATCTAAAAACTTAAACCGTTAAATGACGTTACAGAATATAATTTATATTATTCTTTAATATAAAAATATGAGATAGGAGGGATTCTTTTTTACACTAAGGAGAGAAAGATCACTTCATCCAATATTCACTATCCTTCTTGATCAACTGGTAACTCTTGGTCATGCTTTTAATTCAAAATAATGATATTTCCGTACGTAATTAAGAAGCAAACCCATCTTCAGTTCCTAGAGCTTTGACCTTGTAATTGTATTGTTCTTGAAACGAAAAACACAGACGAGGGGGCCGGCCGGAGAGGAATAGGTGATTGGTTTTCGTCGTTTCAAAGCCTTTCTGATTCATTGAACTTTGCCGACACCAATTAATTTCCACTTTACGGATCGAACCAGGTCACTGCGTCGACCACACCACAAGTGTCTGCAATTTCAAACACATTTTCCAGTTCTTTGTTCATTCGTGTAATGGGTAGAGAGGGGGGGAGGATGACGGCACCCTAAAATCTAAGCAGAGATTGAACAAAACAAAACATCGTGGTGCAACCTGCAAGACATATTGGTAGATTTCATTACCTTTATGGCAAGCTGAAACAGACAGAAACTGGTCGTGGTTTTAAGGAAGCTTCATATCTGTCTGCCAGCAATTCCATGATCCTATATGTTTTTTTTTCTTTTACCTTTTATAGCCCATCAGAAAAATAGTGTCAACGCCAAACTTGTTGGCCGATACTTCAATTTGTAACCCATTGAACAAATTATAAGCTATTAATCTGCTTAGAATTATTACTCCAACAACATGAGAAGCACTGCGCGCGCCTCATGTTCTTAATGTTCATAAAATAAATAAATTGTGTAATGTTTTGGTGAATAATTTGATGATGGAGTCGGTGGGGAGATAGATTTCCTAACGAAATAAACAACTCAACATGCGCATATCTCCCACTACGAAGATTAATCATTTCTCCTCAGCAAAACGAAGTCAATGTGAGTACTGCCATCAGTCACGGCTTGTTGAGCTCTGCAGTGGATTTATTTTCTCCACATTTTTCTTCCCTTCCTTTCTTCTTCATTCAGAATTTGAAGAGCAAAAAAACATGTGAAAATCTAAATTCTTCTCTGCCATCATAGTGACAAAAGAACATAAGGGTGTCCACCTGATTTATTAACCTTATCCAGAACGAATTGAGACGCAAATTTTCTGCGTTTTGTCAAAGATAGTTGGCTATAATTAATGCAAGAAAACGATGTTGTTAAAGATCAGAGATGGAGAGTCAGCTTATTTTAGTTCTTGATGCTCTCATCACAGCATACACTCTTCATTTTTTTATCTGCAATATTCACTAGTGGTGATTGACCGACTCTTCTATCTGCAACTTTTCAATAAATGGGCTGGGATCTGTTGGCGTCAACAATGGATTAAGAAAAAAAAAAAACTAAGGATGCTAAGAGACTGGGGATGATGAGAATGATTTTTAAGTATTTTAAAGGGAAAAAACAAGTGTTTGATGGTGGTCTTAGAGATATACGAGTTGAAGGTGTCGGTTTGTAGAGAGAGGTCGGATGTTTGGCATTAAGTTTCTAAAATGTTTTATAAAAAAAATAAATTTTATTTTATTTTTTATTTTAAATTAATTTTTTTAGTGTTTTTAGATATTTTCAAGTACTAATGTTAAAAATAATTTTTTAAAAATAAAAAATATTATTTTACTATATTTTTAAACGAAAACACACTTTAAAAAACAGTTTCAACTACATTTCCACACGGGCACAAACTTGTTGCTTTGTGTTTTTTTATTTATTTGGAGATGTGTTTAAATTTCATAATATGTTTGTTTCTAAAGCACGACATAATAAGTTTTTGCACTTTTGATGTGTTTGAAAAATTTGTTTTTTTATTAATTTAAGAATATATTTTTAAAGATTAATTAATTTTAAATATTAATAATGTATTAACTGTTAAAATTATTAAATTAATTAAGAATATATTTTATATGTTATTTTATTAAATACAACTCAATTTTTACCCTGTCCTTGAATAAGAGTATAATAGTATTTTTAGAATATTAGCAAGCTTTTTTTATAGTCCATCATTTGTTTTTTTAAACAATTATCTGTTTTTTTTTTTCAAATAGCATATGTTTTTACTATCATATAATTAAATCAAAAGTATTTTTTTTTTTTTAAAAAAGGATGTTATTTAAACTCAATTGGGTCAATGACTCATAGTCATAGTTTTACAAGTTAGCTTAGGGTAAACCATGTCAATATTTTAAAATATAATAATTTCTTTCATATACATTAAATTTTAAGTTGTAATCATTATCAATAAACACAAATTTTACTTATAAATAAAAGTACATTATCATCACTTTTTTAAAAATAATAATAATAATAACAACATTGTAGAAATTAAAAAAAACTTTAAAAATGTAATAAAGAATACTTAGGTATACCGGAATCAATAATTTCAATAAATAATCAAGGACTCCTAGATTCTGATAATCGAACCGCTGCTCTGTTCATCTGAGTGTATTTTTATCAACTCATTAAAAATACCCACATGTAATGCATTGAACATCAATTTCACCGAAAACAATTCTCCAAAAACAATATTTATTGGATTTTATACACAAGGGTATAATTGAAAAAAAGTATAATATATATGGGAAGCCTTGAACATTAATTTTACAGACGAGGGTAGCTGTCATTTGATGCATGATAGATTATGACCCACAAGAGACAAAACTGGCCACATACAGCAAAACTTTCCGTTCTGTTCTCCAGTCCTTGCTTTGGTTTGGTGACCTAGCTAGCTTTCTCGTCCCTCCCATGGCTGTATCTTGCTAGATGCAGAAGCTGCTCTGTGAACAAGCTCCAACCTGATCATTCTGAAGGCTTTGATGAACAACTATTGAAGATTATTATCCAGACAATCTTTCCTTCCTCCTCTGTGTTCATTATTTTTATTGAAGCGTTTCAAAATCTATCAACATCCAAGTTTCCTTGAGTTTACTGCTAAAGTACGAGCCCCTTTAGAAGAAAAGGCTAGCTAGGGTTAACCAGATATTTGACAAGCGGCGGCATCATTCAGATCGAAGAACCAGTGAAAGAAAGCAATAAAAAACCAGGAAAAATAGCATCGTGTAACTTTAAATACTCATCCATTAATATATATTCCCTCGAAAATCATAAAAAAGAGGCCAAAATTGAAGAGCAGAACTACAAAACGAAGGTGTGTCCTGTCCTTAGTTTCAAAATTGAAGCTAATTAAACTGCTAGCTAGACTGCTTCAGAGACTTAATTCATACTTTCTCGCTGATGTTGCAGGTGCAAGAAACAGGTTTTGCCAGGTATGTGGGATTCTCATCCCCAGCCATGATAACAACAACCTTCGGCTCAAAATCGACCTGAATCTCTACTTGTTTTGCTGGTTTTTCATCAAACTCGGCCTCCCTTCTCGATGAATTCGACAGAGATTTTCTATAATAAGAACAAGCAAGAACTATCAATGCTACTGTGATGAGCCCCAGCATAAGCGCTAGACCGACAAAAACGTAAGCAACAGGTGAATTCCAATGCCAGAATCCGCCATGAGCGCCACCACGAGCTACTGATGAACCTGTTGCTGGCCTGATCATCTCCAAGAACTCCCTCTCCTGATCTTATCTCTCTTGTTTCTTTTTTTCTTTTGCTAGTGCAGTGGGATGAGGCTGATCAGAGGGCCTGTATGTATTTATAGGAGGACAAAAGTTAAAGTGGATGAGAACAAAGAAGCTGCTTTTGTGCAGTTACCAAGAAACTGATGGTTTTGTGAAGAAATTAAAGATTGATTCTTTCTTGGTGTGCACTATAATTCTGCGACTGTTGTCTCGCTTTGTAAGGACCCATTTTCATAGCATGTTCTAGCAAACAATCATTGAAACTTCTCGCGCGCGCCCCCAAGCAGCCGCGTCCACTAACAAAAAATGATCAACAGTAGAGCTCTTGAGGATTAGAAAATTAAATGCATGAAATAGAAAATTGCAGGAAGAATAAAAATAATATTATAATACCCTCTAATCATAAAGATGGAGTCCATGAGAGATCATGCCAGGCTAGCTAGATTCCTATCTACGCAATGACATGACTATATATATCTATTAGCGACAAATTTGATTGAAGGGGTTGGTCTTTTATGAGGAATTTCATTCTTCGAATGTTTGATGTGCATGCGTGTGTTCGTTGTAAAACTATGGCCATAAATAAAGAACCAAAACCACATGGTATATGTGATATAATATAAGCTTGTTTGGATGGGCGGTTGTGGTATCTTTTTAAAATATTTTTCATGTCGAAATATATTCAAATGATATTTTTTTTATTTTTTAAAAAATTATTTTTGACATCAGCACATCAAAATGATCTAAAAAAATAAAAATATATTCATTTAAAATAAAATTGAAAACCTGCGGCATGGCGGGTGAAATACCGTGCCAAACAGCTTCATAATATTCAAATACGAGGTGAGATTTAGTGTCACTGTATTTCAAGAATATATTTGAAAAAATTTAAAAAAATATTTTAAATTAAGTTTAAATTATTTCAAGAATATATTTGAAAAAAACTAGACGTGTGTGTGAAAGACACTGAACCGGCTTATAATTTCCCAATTTGTTCTAAGCAATTCTTGTTTTTGGCTGGAAAATCAGGCATGCTCAATCTATGTTTCACATTTTGTCAAGTCCATTCCTAAACTTTAAATCAGGAATTTAACCCCTTCAGATTTTAGATCGTTTTCAGATTTCACCATAACACATGAAATTCATCTGAACATTGAACATGTTGTTGGAAATTATGTTTCATGGAGAAGCTAATTAATTTAATAAATTTAAGGAAAAGGTTATGATCTGATAAAAATGGGTTTCGAAGTACGATTCAAATTTGCTTATAAACACTTTTGAGTTTTTATGTTTTAAATTATTTTTCTGAACATGGGTGGGTGGTTGATATAAACAATATTTTTTAAAAAAATAATATATATATTTAAAATACTATATATATATATATATATATTTAAAAATACCCTTTAACATACTCTAGATCTCATCCATATATATATATATATATATATATATATATATATATATATATATATATATATATATATATATATATATATATACTGCTATATTCTGGAATAGCTTCTAGCTAGACGTTGCTGTCAATCATGTAACATCTGCTAACATCATTCTAGTTTTGTGGCATACCGACAGTTCATATTAAATTATAATGCGCACTTAAGTATTGGATTTTTTATTCTGGAGGATGACTAAGGCCAACATATCATGTGGATTAGTACTTGGTAAAGTAGTCTCCGCAGAGGAACATCCACTAAAGTTCTTTTAAAGTGGACGAATTTATTTTAGATTTTCTTTGCTCTAATTGTAAAACAACTTCACCCCACCATTAATCTTTGTTTGTGATTAGGTGGGTAGAAATGGGACCTTTGCTAATTTGAAGCTCACATTATGGGATTGGTACGACCCATTTTCTTCAATCTACCTCCCCTCGATAAAACTTGGAAAGAAAGGTTTTCAAATCATGTCATTAACGATGTGATGTGATAGTAAAAAGTTTCTAATCTGCATAATAAGTTTTGGGTTCAAGTCAATACATGTATATTTTATAAGAGACTAAACAACCAGAATTTTAATTATCTGGATCTATAAAACATGTTTTTCAAAAATAAAATTTTTTTGTATAATTTTTTTTTAATTTGTCTGTGAGCTCGAATCAAGGCTTACGCCCTAGACGAAGAGGGTGGGTGAGTGGAAAAGAATAGCTTTAAAAAGGGAGTCCACTAATGAAAATAGTGAAGCGAAGAATCCATAAAGATATCAACATTTTTCATAATTAAAATGCACATAATATATTTTATAAACGCCTTCTAATTAAAATCAACCCAACATTTCCATCGTGCCATGCAGCATCAAGTTCTGATCTTTAACAAAGCAAGAGGGAGCAGGAGAAACACTCCCATGATTGGCTGGCCTCCTCAATTTCACAAATTCCTTCAATTGTATATTTGTACCCACTAATCTTTCCTCCTTTACGGCTTCCGGCCACCGCATCCAGCAATCCGTGTAGACAATCATGTACAAATCCAAACACATGTTTCCTTCCCTTTAAGATTTGTTTGTCTAATGGGAAGTTTGTATTATAGAAATTCGAAATAAAATACTGTTTAATATTACGGTAGTGGTTGGTTTGAAATGAAAAATAAACGAGCTCGAAAAATATAAAATTATATTAAAAACTTAGTGAACAACTTGCAGGAGATGATGCTAGATTATATATGAATAGATTGCCTTTTAGACTTAGGTCATGAACCAGACATAAAGTAGTGGAGATTGATTAATGTAGTGAGGCCTCAATCATGCTATGGATTTGATGATCCATCCTCTCGTTTAGACATTTTTATCTGTGCCAAATCTGTTGGCTGCTGAGATCACATTGCGTCCACCGTTTGGCATACAATATGTTTGTCTACTTTTGTTTTGCTTTTGGAATTGTAGATATTAGCTATATATATACAAAAACATTCTTTAAGTTAAAATGCTTTTCCTAGACAATATGGGGGGAAAATCAATTAAAAATTAAATTAAGTTCATGCACATATTTTCTTCATTTTAATTCAGAATATATATAATAAAAGATTAGGTAAAGTACGAGATGATTGGTTTCATCAAACACGAGAAGAATTCTTGTGAAAACGTAAGATTTTATTATTTTTTCCTAAATATTAGAATTAGTTTGAATTAGAAGGCCTGATGGCTCCCTTCTTTAGACCATCAGTCAAAAAAAGTTTTCAAAGATATTCATAGAGACATTCCAAGTGCCGTCACTCGCATCGTTGTTGTTCGTAAATAAAAACAACATCAACAAATATTATTTAATAATAATAATAATAATAATAATGCTATTATCTTTTTACTCACTTTTTTCCAAGAAGTAATTATGTTTTCAAATCAATAAATAGCTTTTAAAAATTGCATCTATCTAGTCGATTTGATACATTTAAAGAAATAAATTTACGGGTCTCATCTTTTGAATGAACGAGTAAGATACTGGTTGTTCTATGCTCTTACAAATAGTGAACGTACTAATTCAAACTTAAAATTTGTTGTTTAAATCATAAGTTATTTGTCATCACGTCATGTCCCCTAGAAAAAAAATTAACTTCTTTAACCATAAAACATATCCCTCAAGTTTAATTTTCAGTTTTGTAATACAACTCAACCCGTGTATCAAACAAGTTTTCATTAAAATATAACATCATATTTAAAAAAAATATTAATTTTAATGTATTAATATTAAAAATCAAATAAATATATTATCTTGATACATTTTTAATAAAAAAAACTCTCTTAAAAAGAATTAATATTAACAGTAGAAAACATCCATTTTCGAGTGGCCACGTTTACTTAGCCAATAATCAATCAGGAAGCTAAATTCCAATTCTTTCCTCCAGAAATTGACGGAGATAGCTGGGCTAATGGCACCGGAAAATGTGGCTGACAGCGACCCTCACGGTGACTGTTTCAGATATATTTGAAGACCTGGGCATGACTCACTCCGTCAGCTTAATTTCTAGGGTTCTTGGATGGATGTTGTACGTTTCCACAATACCATTTTTTCTCTCTACTTTTACCAACGGCAACTTCTTACCGGTCCTCGGTTTTCATCTCTATCCACAACATGATCCATCAGTCGTGATGATGATGTCGACTATATATTATATGTTAATTAAATGTTGATTAGGACATAGCGTTTTGGTGTGTTTTTCCTCTATATATTGAAAATTAAACATAATAATTCAGATATATTTGTTTTTTATTAGCCAAATATAGCTCAGTTCAATGACGTTTATATTGTTTTTTTTATGTATGTGGTATGCTCACTCCACACAAACCATAAAAACCATAAGGAGCAAGTGGGGTCTTGACCTAGTGGTTGAAGTGACTTGTTTTCTTCTCTGCACTGAGTTCAAGTTCCACCATGAGACGCTCATTATCTCCACGGTGTCTTACATGCTCATTGGGTTTACATGGTGTTCGAGTGAGTCCAGGGATTAATTGTAGTACGTATAAGTCGACCGTGACATCCTGGTCATAAAAAAAACCATAAGGAGATTATCTATAACTTTTTTTTAAAAAAAAAAACTTAGTATTGTTATTAAATTTACTAGGTTGAAATAACCCAAAATTCTAAAATGGAAAAAAAAGAAAGCAAGAAAAAAAGAGAAAATTGAAATAAAAAGTAACTCATTTCCTCCTTTTTCAAAAATAAATAAATAAATAAATAAATCCAACAGTTATATGGTTCAGATGTCGCATTCGCCTTAATTTCTTGAGCATGACTAGCAAATTCTTGATGATCTATATGCTTCAGGTGACCCCTCCCCCTGACTAGATCTGAATGCTTTTAGACCCAAATCAAAAGATATGATAATATATATATATATATATATATATATATATATATATATATATTTATATATATTATCCAACCGTATTACACATTCATTCATTTAGTCCATGGTTAGAGACTCTAGTTGAGTGGTCTCCCTTGAAATAACACTTTGCACTTGCTTTTTTCAACTCACGTAAAGGTTTCGGAACTACTATTGTTTTTTAAAATATTTTTTACTGAAAAAGTTATAAAAATAATTATTTTATTTTATTTTAAAAAAATTGATATCAGCACATCAAAATAATTTAAAAACACTAAAAATAATTTCAATTTTTCTTTAAAAAAAAAAAACAAAAACACTTTTTCAGTGCTTCCCAAAAACCCCATGTACTAACAAGATCTGCTCTCTATTATAACCCCCCTGATTATTTTTTTATAAAAAAAATACACCACATTATCAATCATATGAATAGTTTTCATGATTGATTTCTGTAGTAATTAATATTGTATTTTTATTTATCCTTATGGGACAAAAAAAACACTTAATTTGGAGGTAGGAAGGGAGCTAGCTATTGGAATATCATTTGCCTTGCCTTTAAAGCTCTCTAGGCAAACGGCACCTTTAGCTTGCTTGGGCTGAATTACTTGTAGCATAATCATGCTATGATCAAACCAGACCTAAAAAGAAAATTGAAATTATCCTTGTGGCCAGCAAATATTACGTAAATTTATCTTAATTAGAACGAGGAAAAATGTAAGAAACTATAGAACAAAGAGAAATCTAATAATTAAATCAACACCCTTTATATATACAACTCAAATCAATTTACATATTGAATATCCAGCCTGAGAGGAGGAAGAAAAAAAGAGTGGAAATACTAGAACAAAATCTCTATCTTAAACTTGTTCATCACTCTGGCAATTGCAAGAAACTGGCATGGCCAAATACGTGGGGCTATCATCACCAGCCATGATGACAACAATCTTCGGCTCCATTTCTGCTTTCATCTGACCTTGCTGCACAGATTTTTCTTGAGCCTCAGGATCGGTGCTAGCGGAACTGGAAGAAGATTTTCTATAAGAGCAGGCTAGAATCATCAATGCCACCGCAACAAGTCCAAACATCAAACCTAGACCAGAAAAAAGGTAAGGGATCGGTGAATTCCCTGCATGAACAGCAGGTGTTGTGGAGTTGCACGCAGGCCTCATTAATCTCTCTTCCAGGATCGAATTTCTGCTTCCCTCTCTTGTTTTCCCAAGCTACTTTCTTTGTCCAGGACGACGATGAAAATGGTGATGCTCTGTATTTATAGCAGCATTCGCTGAATTCCACCGTGGTTTGATTGGAACGAGGGAGTTGAACTGGAAAGTCATCTCATTGCCGCTGGTTTTGGCAAGAACAGATTATGGAATGATTATGATTCTCTTTTGGGCTCTACATATACTTCGGGGAACATTGATTGACATAGATGTTTCTTGGGTATTACTTTACAATAATAATAATAAAAAAAAACATATTACTTTTTTGTGTTTTTAGATTGTTTTTATATACTATGTTAAAAATATATTTTATAAAATATATATATTATTTTAAGGTATTTCTGCTATCAAATAATCATTTAAAGACTTCAAAATATTTTTTGAAATAACTAAACCTCCAATTAAATTCATGTGTGTATATATATATTTTTTTTTAATTTTACTTTTGTTGCCTTTGATTCTTCCGTTTACATTCTGAGAACAAATTCTTTTCAGTTTTTAATTAAGGTTGTAAAGTAGAATCTAATTTCTAGAGATATGTTCATCGTGATAATCTATTCTATTTTATTTTGTAGGATAAAGGAAGGGGCACGAAGCCCACAAAAGAAAATTGTTTTATTCATCATGATAATTAATTATATCAACTTGCAAAATATATATGAATAAAGTTAATAGTTGATTTGGCCTAGAGTTCTAAAAAAGTTAATTGCAATACATATGTGGATATTTGTGTCAATTTGGTGATAGGAATTTCAAGTTTCAGGGATGAAGAAACCAACGGCAGAATTGGATGAATTTGCCCCCAAAAGGGTGGCCTGCGCTTGTCCAATCAGTAACATAGCCCCACTAAACATCTCCTCTATCCTCACGTTTGCCTTAATTTTCTATGGGAGAATAAGCAAATCCTTACTTGTACTCCATTAAAATGAGTTTTTGTAGCTTCTTGCGTTCTCTGAGAGAATATGTATTGAAATTAGCTGTTTTTTTCTTACAACAAGGAGCATGTTTTCGAGGAGAAACAGTGAAATGGTGTCTGAAAATGAAATGTGTTTCCTGAATTCTCTTCTTACTTTTCTTTAAAATAATGACACTTCCGGAGTTTCGGGCTTCATTTATGGACAGCCTTACTTAGCTCTGAAGCCTGGAAAGCTCAAGTACAGATATTTCAGACACTGTTTAAACCTAATTGTAATAAATTTAAGTTCGGAGAAATTTTGAAACAGTGATTTTACAGCTTGGAAAACTCTAACTTCTTTCCATACTCGGAGCTCAAAAAAACTCTAAACTTCTTTGTCTGCGTCACTTTACCATGAGGTATGTCATCATTTGATTTCTGGGGAGTGGTGGGTGGTCACGCAGCATCATCCACAATTATTAAGAACTGCTCGCTGGGTGGAGAAGAGAAGACACTGGTGCCCGACAAATGGCAATGTAGAAATGGAACTCACTTCTATGTGTCCACACTCAGTTTGGACCTCAACATTAAAGTGGAAAGTGTAACTGGCTATATTACAAATGAAATGATATCATACATAGATACATCTCACATAGCCTTTTTTTCATGCGAGCAACCTCATTCCAGAAATCATATTTTGTGATCTTATATAAATAAGTAAAACTCTGGTTGTTTTAAGTGTATATATCGTGATTCAAACTCGATATCTACTATTTAAATTGCAAGTTCTTTGTCATCAGGACAATCTTCTATACTTCCTGGGACATCTCACATAGCCTTGTCTTGCTGAATATACTTCCTCTGTTCACTTGTTGGCAACATGACAGCAGAAGTCACTATCTCCTTTTCGAGGAAGCTCTGAATACTTAGAATGTACCATATAATGGTAAAAAAAAAATCCTCTCTGTTGGTTGCTAGGTGAAAGTAGATATGTTGGCCTCTGGTTAGCGTTTAATTCGCCTTGTCTGAATCCTTAAATTTAAACATGAACTCCATGGTTAATGAGCTGTGCAGAATGGTGAGAAACTTAGGGTCCTAATTTTGTCGAGCTTTTCTATGATTTGTTATGTTTTAGACTCTAAAGCATGGAGTTGCAACTGGCGTTTGAGTGACACTGTTCTGGTTTTTGCATGTGTCCTAGTTTTGGGAGAAGAACCCTGATTTCCTTTTTGTTCATGCAGTGTGCGGACATGGAAAGGCTGTTGCTCCTTTCTGGTTATTGATGTGGGATGATGATCTGTTACAATTAGACTATGAAAAGCACGAAGAGTTCTGGATGCGATTCACGTCTTTTCTAGCTAAAAAATTTGAACTTTTCAAAACATCATTGAATCGTGCTGAGATTCTATATCGCTCTGAAACTTTATCATAAGATCTTACAAGCCTTGGCTAGAATGCTTTGCTAGCTTACAATGACAAGGCCCAATAAGTACTATTTGATTTGAAATTTTTTAGTTTTAGTTTGCGTTTTTATTGTTATTTATCCTCTATATTTAGATATTCCTTCTTGTAAAAGAAAGGTTTACAATTCTTTTTGCAGAGTTTGACGATGTGAGAATAAACTTTTCAAGAATAAAGAGCAGCTGGGGTTCCTGTTATGGACTTTTTAGAATCTTATCTTCTTTGTTCATTGAATTCTAATCTGATTAGGTTCGGTTGCTTCAGATATGTGATGGAATCTTCTGAGGAGAAACAGGATTTGGCACAGTCGATACTGCTAAAGTCATTATATCTGTAGCAGAAAAGGTGGATTTAACAAGTACACGGGGCTATTTCCAGTGGATTCTATCTGATAATCATGCTCAAATGTGTAAATATAATCCCTCCTTCTCTTGCACATAATTATTAGATTGCTGTGGATGCACCCGGCATTACTTTCAGTGACCATTTGGAACTTAGTTTTCTTCTTCCCCTGTCAAATATTTGGTGGCTAACATTCAATTATCAACTAATGTCAGGAAAAATGACCATAGTTGAGCCTTTTTTAGTTACTTTTTTCAATTTCAAAGCTAATAGATACAGATATTTACAAAATAGCAGCAGCTTTACTGTCAGGGGCATATCACATTGATCAAGACCAATTAGATTTAGGAACAAAGAGTATCAGTACTAGATCTTTAGCAATAACTAATACAAGCCTCGTCTATGGAGGATTCTTTTTTTAGCCATCTTACTTGATTCAGAATGATGGGACAATGCCATACCCTGTTTCTGCCATTAGTGCTGACGAGAACATCTGGTCCACTTCGACATCTGCATCTGTTCTCTTCGCAAATCGGCCTTTAATCCGGGGTCTGGTCTCTGCATAGGCCTTCCTTGAGGCATACCTGATAGTCTTTTCAAACTTCCTTGCCTTCTTTTTCTCTCTGTATCTTAGGACTCTTGCCTCCCTTTCCATTGGACTAAGTTGAGATGGCATCTGGATAGGAGGGCTGGAGAAAAGGTCGATTGTCCCTTTTGGAGGTCCCTGGTGCGAGATTGAGATCTCGCTCGTTGTTGATTCTGGCACCACTACACCATCCATGGATGACATGGAGACCTTAAATGAGTAAAGAAAAGTCTAGAGCCATAAGATATTCTCACCAACTTGTCAGGAGGATCATCATTTTCTGAAACATTATTTTTCTGTTGCCTATATGATCATAATTCATACCCACCATGCTATTGATGGATTACTTGGAAGTTAATGGTGTCAATCCTAAATCAATCACTTGGAAGAAAAGGGGATGAAAATAAAAGTGCTCAAACACAAACACTTGTACCCTCAGATTCCATTCATTAAAGGTGAAAGGAAAACAGAATTCTTAAAGTGCAGAGAAAATACAGGAAGATATCCCCTTCGGATTCTTACCAGAACAAGCAGTGTGAGTGGAAGAATCTGATACTTTCAAGATCTTTAATCTTGACATATGAAAGATTATAATATCTAGTCTACATCTAGCTATTGGAAGATACCTTAGTGATACTAAAAGTAGCACGCAAACTGGTTTGGTTCAGCTAGTTTAGCAATCTAATAATTGTCAGCAAAGACAGATACAATTTCAGAAGAGCCATCACTTGATAGATTGAAACCGTGCTGTTCTACTTGAAAGTTGCTATCATATTTGAGAGTTGAGATTTAACTAACTAATTCAACACATGTATAAAGCTGCCGGTAGTAAAAATGAGATGAAATCTTGAGAAAACATTTGGGTTAAACAGGTTGTGGACTAAAGATATTTCCCAGTGATCTTAAAATGAACTTATTAGAGCTCAAAACTGTTCAAGAGAAGATAAAATTTCTGAAAATATCAGAACTTTTGGTAAATCTAGAGTGAGTTGTACTTACACTTTGACTGATTGAACAGTCGTAGCTGTAAGCAGCTTTAGCGGGCTCAAACTCCAATCCCAGCTGAAAATTGTGATATTGTGGTTGCTGTCTTTGTTGATGATCCTTTCCTTCTCCATACTGAATTGGCACAACACTGTCACCGCCATAACTCTTTGGAGGAGCACTGTAGTGCTGCTGATTACACTGATCAGAATATTGATTCTCAGCGCGTGAGTTGAACTCAACAATATCCAAATAATCGTCAACCTCCCCACCAAACAAGAAGCCATTATTATTCTGGTTGGTGCTGCTGTTCTTCGCGGGATTTAGCAACAGCCATGAAGCAGCCTCCTCCTCGTCCTCCTCGCCAATAGTCTCTTCTCCCTCCGGCGTCATGAACTGATCTTCAGTCTCACCACCTGCATGCCCTGCTTGGGCACCGTAAAGGCAGCCTGAAATGGGCAGAATCGGGACGCGCTGGTGGCGGCGTGCTAGCGGGTTTGCAGAGTGAATATCTGCATCACAGGCAGTACACAGAGATGCCGCATCTGCTTTGCATAACAAGGCGGCCGGGGCGCGCTCACACGCCTCGCAAACCCGCACGCGCTCATGGCGCGATGCGACACGATTTGCAGCATGCACACGGGCATCACAACCGGTACATAGGTACGCCGAATCAGCCTGGCAGTAAACAGTGCAAGCTGCTGCACGGCAAGTGTCACATACGCGAGCCCAATTGTTAACGCCGCGGCCGCCGCCGCCGCCATCCTCTTCCTTCAGCATCACAGCCTCTCTTTCTCTCCCAATATCGATCTCAATTATACTGTCCTTGGCCTATGAATGGGTGAGTCAGCGTTGGTTGAAAGGATGAGGGATAGCTGTAGGAAAAACACAAGTGGGGGAGGGAGCATTAAGGTGTGACACGTGTCATCCATTGAGTGTTTGAGAAGCTGTTCGTTATCGTGAGGCTGTTTGCGCGTTGGGGTGGGTCTCACTTGAGAGACAGTTACTGCAAGGTTTTCAGCTTCGGCTCCTAGGTAAGACCCATTTTGGTGTTTGGAGTACACTGCTGGTAATAGAGAGAGATTGCGGTACTCGCTTGCTTATGAAGCCACTTGTCACAGTCCAGTCCTTGTTCGTCCACTCTGTAATGGGTAAGATTCTGTACACGTGTCTGTCAGAGAGTATTAGATTTCATGGTTTCTTGGAAGTTGTGATATGTGAATAACACGTGGCAGTGTAATAGGTTCAACATTTGTTGGAGGTTTTAGCAAATAATTTAATTATAGATAATATGATTGTACGAAAAAAATAATTTCAATAATTTATTAAAGGAAAAAAGATAGAAATAAATAAATAAAACAGGATTAAAGTCGATAAGAAAACAAATCATGGAAGATAAAATTATAAAAGACAAAATGATCGGAATAACTTAATATAAAGGAAATGGAAAGATATTATAAATAGTATTTTTTTAATAAATAAAATATTTAAATATATAATTGAAATAATTCATTTTTTTATAAATAAAAAAAAAGTAAATATACCTAACCTTTCAAATCGGTGACTCGATATGCCGTAACCGGATAAATTTTAATATAAAACAAGTTCAAGATATTTAGTAATTTAAATAATATAATAGAAAAAAATAGAAAAAATGATAACAAAAAAAAAAAGTAAAATGAACCCGATTAGAGTCAACTTGTATCAAAAAATACTTCGAAAATGAAAGCTAAAATTAAAAACAAAAAAAAAATAGTTAGACTAGTTTAACTCACACACTTTGTTGTAATTAATATAGTATTGGGATAATTTTATTAAAAAAATCAAAAATTAATTTCTAATAAATCAAATAACGACTTGACAACTACACAAAATAAAAAGATAAGGTTCAATCTCTAGCAAATAAAATATTAATGATATATATATATATATATATAGAAAAAGCCAAAAGCCTGTTCAAAAGATTTAATAGTTAAAGGGACAATTTTTTTTATTATACTATTATAATTAATAGTAATCCAAATATGCAACTTTTCTATGAGATTTGTTAATTTAATGTCCTTAGAACTAGGATCTGAATGCTGTTGGCTTCTGTTCTGTTCTCGTTGCGAGGAGAAGGAAAACTAGTAAAGGAGTGGATAAATTATATAATGCTGAAGAATTATTTCACATTTTAAATTAATAAGAATCAATATTGTGCGATTTATTTCACAATTTAGCTCTTTTAAAGTCAAAATGAAGTCCAATTGCTTCTAATTTATTAAAAGGAAAGATGAGAGGCGAGATTAAAAAGATTAGAGACAAAAAATAAAATAAAAGGATAAGTAAAATGAGTGGCAAACTTGAATTCAATGAAAAAGTTCAATTTGATCCCTCTTCTTTTCAATAAATAAATTATTACTCCTTTTAGTTGTTAAAAATGCATTTTTGATATCAAATTGTGTTTTCCTCATTTCTAGTCCCTTTCTGTGAAAAGAAAAGGAAAGAGTGTAGCCAAAAGGACAGAGTTGTTAAAAACGCAGTTTTATCTCGCTTAAAATTTCAGCACGTTTCGAAAATTTCACCCATATTCTGGCTGAAACATTCCAGTTTTTCGTCCATTCTATTTTGGCCAAATAATGTTTTTTTGTAAATAATAAATAATTTTACAATATCAATCATATCTTATCTTTTAATCTGGCCATTAGATTGAGATAAATATTTACAAGGAATATCTTGATATTTTTATATATATTATGTTAAAATGTCAAATAAATCAGATAATATAATGATCTTGTGAAATTGATAATAACATTCTCATAATACTATAGATGTTCATAATTTTATTCAGAAAAATCATTTTGATGTGTCTTTTTTTAGATTAATTTTTTATCAGTTTCATTATTCAATAACGAGTTTATTATGAATTGAACTTTATAAATTAATTTGATTTGCTTTATTTAAGGTTATTATGGAAAAAAATAAAAGGATGTTGATTTAATATTTTGTTTTATAAAAAACATATTGAAAAAATAACATTTTAGGATTAATCCATGTGAAATCAAATTAATCTATCCAATCCATGACATGAATTATATCCTTGACCAATTTTATTAACCATGTTATTTGAAATATATTTTGTATTTAATTACATGATTATAAAAATGGATATTTTCATGGAAGACAATGAATAAAATTATTAATGAGAAATGTGTCTCTTTAACCTAATCTTTATTATCTTATTAATGCCCCTTTTGATTATTTGAATGAAAATGTGTTTGTATATTTGTATGTGTGTGTTATTGTAAGCACTCTTTTAAAAATAGAAAAAAAATATTGATTAACTCAAGTTTAATAAGTCTAAAAAACCTTGATAATGTTTTTCTCTCTTGGGCTTAGCCAAATAAATAACCCTTTTTCTTTGGGCTTAGTCAAGGGTAGGACCCAATAAACTTGGTGTTAGTTATATAGTAAGCCCAAGACAACAAGATTTTGGCTCATTTCTAGACCCAATTTAGTTTAGTTTGGGAGAAGAAAGAATCTCATACACTTAGGTTCAACTATATGTTGAGCACAATATAGCATGGATATGACAAGTTGCCATATTCAATATAGTTAGGTTTGGTCAAGAGAAACACTCATCTTTTTTGGGCTCAACTTAAGAGACAAGTCTACTAGAGATAGGGCCTAACTTAGAAGGCTAGCGCAACTTAAAGCACAAACTTAACCTAGGGGTAAGTCCAACCTAAATTATGAACTCGGTCTAAGAGATAAACTTAGCCTATAGGACGAAGCCAACCTAGGAGATGACCCCAACCACCATGAGCCTATCCTCATACTTTTCCTATATTATTAGGTGTATTAAAGTTTTTCATTACCCATTATGTCTCCATCTTTTAGTTGGGTAAAATGAGTGAGATACAACTCAAAATATCATAAATATAAAATTACACTTCATTCACTCATCTTTTATGAAAATGAAAAGGCTCATAAGCTATAAATACATCATAAGATATTCAAAGAAATAAATGGGTTAACTATCTTTATTCTCTTCTCCATATATAATATAAAAGCATCTCTCTCTAGAATATTATTTTACTTTCTCTCTTAAAAAAATATATGTATTAAAGCATTAGAGAGTCCTCACATCCATAAAAGAGCCTTTCACAAGTATCATAACCTATTTATAAGTTTCCTTCATGTTTAACTTTTTTCTTGTAAAAATAAGAAAACAAAAAATAATAACAAGATTGGAAACTTGGAAAAAAAAGAGTCGAGGAAGGTCATAAATATATGAAAGAATCATGAAATTAGAAGTCTAATCATATCACATTATTCCTAAGACTAATAAGACAATGCAAAATAAAGGTCAAATGAAATGATTATAAAAATAATCTATATAAAAATTAACTCCAGTAACTTAATTAGATTTTTTTAATAAATTAATTTGATTTAATCATAAGTCGAAATAAAAACTTAATTATATTTAAGAAATAATTTATGTCAAATCAAAAGATTTAAATAGATATAAAGATCGTCCAAACTCAAGAGGACATATAGGTTCACCATATATTCCACTTTAACCATGATTTAAAGGTGGGAAAAGGTGAAAGCATTTGGCAATGTTAATGCCCTACACTGTTTTTTTTTTCCCAGAAAACTTCAACGGGTTGTTTTAAGCCACACACTACATGGAGGGAAGGCCCTGACGCTTTGGCAATGGCTTTTAAAGCAAAGATTTTATACGCGGATGACATCATAGTTGTTAATACTGATCTAGTTATTATTTTGGTTTTTCAATTGAAATGGAACGTTCCGGCGTGTCATTTCGGTGTCGTACTGTTTATATATATATATATATATATATATATATATAAATATTAATTTAACAAGCATAATTAAAATTTGAATTCCTTTTCATTTAAAATATTTTGGTGTTTTTAAATTATTTTGATGTATAGATGTCAAAAATATTTTTTTAAAAAAAAAGATTTTGAACCCGGAACGGAACCGAGGCGTTCCGACTAGAATTTGGCTGGAATTTCCAGAACAGATTGGAATTAAAACCGGGACAAAAACAACATCGTTTTGTCCCGGTTTTATGAACGGAACAGAATGGATTTTACAGGCGTTCTGACAAACACTGTTCATGTATTTTTAAATTTTATTTATTTATTTATTTATAAAATTACTTAATTGTCTTTAATGACAATCAATAACTATCAAATAACCAAATATAAATGACAAAAAAAAACTCATAAATCAAAGACAAGAGTTTTTAATTCCAAGATAATGATATAATTAAACTGTTTTAAAATTAAGTAAATGACTAAAAATCTATTGAAAAAAAAGTTTAATGATTTTTTTGCTTGTATTGTGCAATTAAAATATATATACGTGTTATTGAAATAAAGCTAAATAATTAGTCAATAAATAATAGCCTTATGGTAGAAAATGCACAGTAAACCCTCAGCTATTTAGGGTTTGTTATATTTTTGATCAATGTCATAATTTTAGATAGAAAACCCCTTTCTGACGCATTGGGTCCACACTCTGGCAATACAGAAAGAAACAAGTACGCTGTTTCATCCCTGTCACCACCGTCTCCGGTCACCACCTTCTGACAAGGGTGACATCTCTCTTCTCTTTTTACGGTTATAAAACATGCTTATTGGATACATCTTAGTTTCTTGATTTAGTAAGATGTGATCGTGTCGCTGTTGTATTGAGTTTTGATAGATAAGGAAGCTAAGAATTTGTGTTTTGATTATCCGTTTAATTGGCTTGAATTCGATTTTGTGAAATAATTGTAGGAAGGATTCTGTTTGTTTGGGAAGGAAACGAAACGGGCTGTTGATATTTGGAGTTTTTATCATAAACTTTTGCTTTCTTTCAAGCAACACGATCATCTGCATAAATAGAACCAAAAGGCAAACATTCTAGTTATTCCTCTGGAATCTCAAATAATCTGAATTTGTTTTCTTTTTAACTGCTCGCTTTTTAGTTATTTTCCAATAAATTTTATACCCCATGAGGCTTCTCTATGCTTGTGAACTGGCTACAGAACATCAGTGATAATGGTGCTTGTTGCGGTTGTTGCATACCATTTTTGCATTAATACAGGTGTGGTCAGCCTCATACATTGACGCACCACACATGTATGCAATTCGTGCACTGTTGGGATGCCAAGCAAAATGCGTGATGGTCCCCAGCGTTGGTCTAAATCGACTGCTGCTTGTGTGTGTGTGTGTGTGTGTGTGTGTGTGTGTTTGTCTTTGGAAGATTATTTTTTTAGCTGATACAGATTGAGTAATTTTCATTTTTGTTCAATTCATCTATACTTACAACGTACAGCTCTTGGCTGAGAAGGTATTCTACAATACATAGATGATACTGAAATGCTATTTATTTATGTAACCAAGTGAATTCTAACTGGTTCCTCTTTGAATCTCACACACTTAGGCGCTTGCTAGCTGCTAGCATATGTGATTTAATGAAGGGTGTTTCTTTTTTCTGCTTAGATCATTTATTTCTGTTTAAACCTCATAATTTACCTATTAATATTGAGGTTATCATTCTTATATATTTCTGTTACCTCATAGGTTTTTCTTTATTTCTTGCTATGTTTTGACTTTGTGATTTTAATGCTTATGTGTTTTGCAGGTTATCATGCTCATTATTGGATATGTTAAATTTAATTGAAGAGCCTATAAAAAAGACAATGAAGAAACATGATAATCTTGGTGAGATGGAAAAGCAAATAAAGATTGATAGGATTAGCAATCTGCCATGGGATGTATTGGATACCATCCTTGTGCTCTTGCCGCTTAGAGATGCTGCAAGGACTAGTATCCTATCCAGTAAGTGGAGATATAAGTGGACTAACCTTTCACAGTTCATTCTGGATGATAAATGCATCCACAATTTCATATCAGACAAAGCATCCAGATGGATAGAGATTAGGAAAATCATTGATCAGGTTCAATCCAATCATAGTGGCCCAATAGAGAAGTTCAAGCTTGCAGCTTATTGCTGTCCAAACTATTCCGATTTAGACCAATGGATAAGGTTTTTAATAGAGAAAGGTATCAAGGAGTTAATTATCCAGGAGTTCAGTGTCATTAAGCATTTTAAGCTGCCTGATTCTGTTTTCTGCGGTCCAAAACTCAGTCACTTGGAGCTATATGGTTGCATACTAAGGCTTCCTTCATCATTCAAAGGATTTGATTGCCTTAAAATCCTTCAGCTCAGTCATGTTCTCATAATAAGTGATGCACTGGAGCATTTAATTCGTAACTGCCCTGTTCTTGAGAAGTTGACACTGTTGAACCTTCAAAATCTGGCTTACATAAGGATATATAATCCCAACCTGAAATATGTGAAAATAGATTCTGCATTTGAAGATATCTGTCTGGAACATAGCCTGCTTCTAGCCAGTGTTGATATTAGAATGTTACCTAAGAATCGGGGGACCACACTCCAGCATCCTGAGCAAGGGAAGGTCTGCACTTTAATCAGAGTTTTTGGTTCTCTGCGTGGTATAAACAGGCTAAGCTTATCCAATCAATTTCTTGAGGTATGCAGTTCTCTGTTTTTTTTCTTCTAGAACTTGAAGCGGACAAACAGTTTTAAGCTTATATGTTGTTTTCTCATGCATTTTTTTCCTAGTTTCTTGCCAATAAAGATGTGCCAGAAAGACTTCCTACTCCATTCAACAGCCTCTTGGCCCTTGAACTAAAAGAAATAAGATTTGCTAGTTTAAAAGGCATAGCTGCTTCCATTTCTATGCTCAGAAGCTCCCCAAATCTGAAAGATCTTCTTGTTACTGTGAGTTACTGAACTAAAATAACTGTATATATTTATTTAGCAATTTTTCAGTCTATGAAATGGGAAATTGAGCAACTTAAACTGATATGATTCTCTTGTTGGCATGCTTAGGTATACCCATGTGATGAAATTTCCAAACCTGTCATGGATTTCGTGGCAGCACAGCTCCAGAGTGACTTTTATTTTGACCAACTCAAAGTGGTGAAGATTCGAGGCATTATTGGCACAAGAATCGAGTGGGAATTTCTCAGACTTATACTTGCTCATTCACCAGTGCTCGAGTCAATGACTATTGTAAAATTCAGAGGTGAAAGAATTGCTGAATCATTCTTGCAGGAAGTTGAGCGAGCTTCAAATCACGTCAAGTTTATTAGTTTAGCACTATGAGTTTTATTTCTCGTGATGGCATTGCCAAGTTTTCTGTTGATGTTGCGCTCTTCACTTTTTTCATTGTAAATTTTAATGTTGGGTTATTAAACTAGCTAAAGCTTATCCACAGTTCTGAACTTGGTTATAGACACCTTTCCTTTGAATACAGAAAAATTTACAGAGTTGGTTCAAGGTACAGTTTTGGGCTTTTCCTGCTGAAGGGACGAAGCCATGTCAACTCTTGATCCTTTAACTTCTGATAAAAATATTTTGCTAACAGTGAACAGGTCAATTTTGTGATCTATAACCAGCAGATGTTGGCTGTGCTCTGCATTATCCTCTGTGAAATGTAATATTTTCCTTAGCATATTGCTGATATATATCTGTGAGTTGTGAATACGAATGGCCTGCAAAATAAGTTTTTTTGAGTGGTGGGTTTCGATAGATGATTTCCACTGGAAGAACATCTACACCTGGGAATGGGCAAGGCACAGATAGATCAGACTTAGACAAGATGCTAGGAGGTGAAGAACCTGTCAACATTTTATTTTAAGAGTATTTTTAAAAAACAATGAAATTTTTAAAAAAAAATTATATAATTTTTTTGTTTTATATTGGTTAGAATTCAGTGTTATTAAAATCGCAGATTGACTTGCAAAATTGTACGATTTTACGAGTCAACTCATCAAACCTTATTTATTCAAATAGAAAATCGGTTTGGATCAAACTCGGTCAAAAAACAGTAAAATTATACGAAATTGTAAAATCAGATCGGATTGGTCTGATTTTACGATCAAGCTATTTCACATTTCCACGCCATCTGACTCTCTCTCTCGCCACGTGGCCATAAGCCACCCCTGGCTCTCTCTCTCTCTCTCTCCACGTGGCCATGCCTTGCCCCCATGGCCCCATGCCCTGGCTTTCTCTCTCCCGTTTTAAAAATTAAAAAATAGTATTTTTTAAATTCTCCTATTTTAAAAATAAATAAATCAGTATTTATTAAATGTTCCTATATTTATTCTCGTATATTTACATAATTATTTTGTAATGTATTTTTAAATTATTTTAAATCATATAAACCTTAAATAATAAAGTTTTAATCATTTTTTTACCTCCACAATTTTAGTTGTGATTTTACGATTTTTATTAAGAAAAATTCGAGTATGATCTTATGATCTTACAATCCGAGTTGTATAGTGTCAAAATCGCGATTTTGCAACCTTGGGTTAAATATTTATTTCCGAAATATATATTTTAATGTAAAAAATGATTTTTTAATATATATATATATATAATAAAAATAATTTAAAAAATAATTTCAACCTCGGTTTAAAGGGTTAAAGTGAATTTACGCGAGAAAATGTAGCCGAGTTTCTCTATTGCACAACGCTTGCATGCTCTGACAATTTTGGAGAGGCATTTTTACTGACAAGAAAATTATATGCTGTACTGATAACCTTTTTTGAGTATTGTAATTTTGAATTCTGGCATGTGTCAATCGCTAGACCTTAAGAAATTTGCAGAGAATTGGGATTCGGTCTCAAGATTGCTGGGATGAGTTCTTAATTATTATTATTATTATTTGATGCCATTGGGTAGAGAATTTCCCATTTCCCATTTCCAACTCCAACGACTGCTGCTCTGGAAGAAGCAGACCATTGCTTCAAGGCTCTGCAAGCACTCGATTGCTCAGGAAAACCGAAATGATTCGTTATCCCATGAGTCCTCGCCACCCTCGATTTCTCCTCACTGTTATCGAAATGATGAGGAAAAAGAACAAGAGAAATCATGCGAGACGTGAAGCTCTTGAGTTCATATGTGTGAAACCTTAATGGCTTGGCCAATTATGGAGAGTCCGTGTGATTTTTCAGAAGTAGAACACCATAAACCTTTTTTATCATCCTGAAACTGACCAAGCATTTCATGTTACATCTCTTAAGCTTCATCTGTGGGAGCTTCTGCAATGTTATTTTTCAATTAGAAGGTGGGGCTTTCGAAGGTAACTGCAAATTTCCAGAACTGAATCCGATCGTTGTTCTCTGCAAAAGAATCGGGCATGGAGTGCCAGGACTTCTGCGAAAGGACGTGATATTTTTTTTGTAGGCCAGAAAGGATTTTTTCTGAATCCTTTTTAGTATTGCTGCTCTCTAGTTTGCTTGCTACAATACCAAAGTTTTTGTAGAACACTATATTTCGAAGCCAATGATTTGGCTCAGAAAATTACGAATGTGATCACTTCGAATTGCGAAAACTTAAAGTCTTAAATACATCGAACACATTGGCTCTCAAAGTAAATTGGATCCTCATAGTTTGTCACTCAGCAGGAATACAAATAAATGGATCTTTTAAGTACTGTCAGTTTCTCAGAATAGGATCTGTACAATTTGATGAAAACATCAAGCCGTATGGAGCTTAGATTATACCACTATTATACAACACAAGAAACCTCAATCATGAAAGCACTATCACAAAACAGCTTCGCCTATAATGGTTTTCTATTATTCTAAATCTCTTTAAATGAAAAAAGAAAAGAAAATATACTGAATTCTTGTAAGGAATTCACCTAGGACCAGAGAGCTCCATTGCTTGGACTAGTAATGACGAGTCATCGGTGAGGTCAGAATATCGGTCTGACGAGGAGAACTCGTGGGGTTTCGACTTGGTTGCTTCTGCTCTTTGAGAAGCTTCCCAGCTTTCTGCTAGCCCATCTCCTTCCAGCATTTTAACCACTTCAGACATTTTAGGCCTGTGGCTTGGAAGGTATTGGGTGCACAAGAGGGCAACTTGTACCATCTCCTCAAGCTCAATTCTATCATAATTTCCCTTCAGATCCTTGTCCACAAGCATTTCAAGCTTTTTCTCTTGATGAATTTTCTTCACCTGCAATTTAAATCAACAGATATCAGAAAACTGAGCTGTGGACTGTAGAAGAAAGATTTCTGAAGCATTTATAGGCAGCAGAATTGATATAAAGTAGATTGTACTCACCCAATCTAGCATGGCTCCTTTCTGATTGGCTGCCTTGCCAAATTCTAGTGCTCTTTGGCCTGTGATTAATTCAAGAAGCAGGATGCCAAATCCAAAAACATCTGTTTTATCTGAGGATTGACCAGTTGAAAGATACTCAGGTGCTATATGCCCGACTGTGCCTCTCACGGCAGTGGTGACATGTGAATCCTGATGATCCAAAAGCTTTGCCAGCCCAAAATCACCCACCACAGCTTCACAATAATCATCAAGCAATATATTTGCAGCCTTAACATCCCTGTGGATGATCTTTGGATCACACTGCTCATGGAGGTACAGAAGTCCCCTCGCAGCTCCCAAGGCAATTCTCTTCCTGGTGCCCCAATCCAGGACTGGTTTCCCTGCCAAAAATAATGCAGGATCTCAGTTTAGCTATTCAAAATATGTATTTTTTTGTCATTTTAGACTGACGATACAGACAATCATAGCAATAGAAATCAAACTCGGCTACCTTTGAGACGTAAAGCCACGCTACCATTGGACATGTATGGATAAACTAGAAGTCTTTCTGTTGGTGTCATGCAAAATCCATAGAGCCTGAGGAGGTTCCGGTGCACTGCTAAGCTGATCATCTCAACTTCTGTCTGGAATTGAATCTCTCCTCCGCTGGCACTGCCATCTTTAAGCCTCTTGACAGCCACAACAGTCCCATCATGGAGAATCCCTTTGTACACATTGCCGAAACCTCCTTTTCCTAGGATGTTCTTGTTGCTGAAGTTGTTTGTCGAAATCTGAAGTTCTCTGAACTGGAATTTCCTCAAGTTTCCAAGGGAAACTTCCTCGTGTTGGCGATCTGATGAGCCACAGAGTTGCATCATCATATTTACTATAATATTAGTTGCTATAGCAAGTATTTAGTAAAATCAAAGGGTTATATATGTTACACACCTTTAACATCAAAAAATGTTGGTTGATTGTTCCTTTGTCTCCACCACAAAAACAATCCAAACACAAGAATGATAAGTGAGACAGAACCAACGCTTGAGCCAAATGCAAGAGCTATTTGATGACTCTTCGGTCTGTCTGAAGGTAGGGCTGCTGAAGATGTGAAGAGATTACTATCGTTATCAATTCAAATCAAGTTGCAGATTGTGAGTCGAATTATTAAATTAGAATAGCATATTCCATTTTCCTTACTTGGTGTGTTATTCAAGTTCATGGACATTGGCATTAGTGTTGTCCCATAGCAGTCTGGTTCAGAACCTGTTGGACAGATTAGAGGGTTTCCAGCAACGCTGCAAGAATAAGAAATGCAACAGACGATACATTTAGAGTTGGTCTTCCAATTCAATATTCAGAGGAAGAGAAGAGAGATTTACCTGAATGTTTTGGTAGGAAATCTTGGTACAGGGCCACTTAGGTTATTGAATGACAAGTCACTGAAATCCATAGACAAAAACCCTTTTAATAACACATTTTAATAAGGTTATAAATCTTTGATTTACAAGAATAGGATCAAGAGACATACAGTAACACAAGTTGAGTCATGTTAGCCAATGACATTGGGAATTCTCCAGAGAGACTGTTATTGTTTAGCCTTCTAATCCAGATCAAAGAACCCCAGTTAAAATTAGACCCAAAGGAGAGATTCATTAAGATGAACTACAGTACTTCATGCTTAAAACTGTATTTCAAGCTCACATGTATTCTAGATTCCTCAGATGGCCTAAAGTGGAAGGGATTTTCCCCGTGAAGAAATTATTAGAGAGATCAATTGTGTGAAGTTTTGAGAGCCTTCCTATCTCTGCAGGAATTGGTCCTGTAATATTATTGCTCTGCAGGAGCCTGAAAATGCATGTAACATCCCAAATGTTAAGACTTAGTACAAGTAACATAGAAGGAACTTCCACTTTTCTAAAGTACTTTAGAACTGTCTATTTGTTTCTTGAATTCTTACACAGTCTGAAGATTTGTCAAGTTGCCAATAGTTGGAGAAAGAGTTCCAGACAGATTTTGGCTAGGAGTTCCCCTGCAACAAGACCATTTCAGCATTCTCAGTAAATGATCATTTTTTGTTTCTAAATTACTACTGATCCATGTTGGTTTCATGACATTCAGGCTATGTTTTGAAAGAAAAAATTGTTCTATGAAATATAAGACTGTGGAAGACTTACAGGCCGATGACAAGACTCTCAGAAGAGCAAGTGACCATGGTCCAGCTACATGGATCAACAGCATCTCCATCCCAATTCTCAAGAACACCATGAGGGTCATATAAAGAAGCTTTTATTCCCATTAGAGCTTGAACTGAAGTATAAAACCCATGTCAAAAAAGACCTTCCATTTTTCTTCATATTAATTTGAAGAAAGGAAAGAATTTTGAAGTTACCTTCATAGTTTACTCCTTTAGGAGTCAGCAATCCATTTACAGTAGTCAAAAACCACAAGCAAGCCAGAAAATAGAGACCACCTTCTCTTCTCCTCATTTCCATTGAAGTCATGAATTGCACAAGAACCACAGGACAGAACAAGAAAAGCTATTTTTTTTCTGAAAATGGCAACTGTTTTAGCTGCAAGAGAAATCACCTCTGAAATGGATTGCTTTTGTTGAAGGTAATCTTTAGATAAGAACCCAGGTCTTACTTTACAGGCCAGAAATCCATTCACCAAACTCTTTTCTGTGTGAGACCCAAGAAAAGAACCAGTGTTTTGGTTGTATAGTGAAGGGAACTAGCACTAGCATGCCTGTCATTGAGTCAGTATAGGCTGAAGAAAAGAATAATATATATAGTCATATCATATTGTATATGGCCATAATCTTAAAAGCACCAAAAGTAAATATTCCTGATGCAAGGAGAGAATTGGGAATTCCCATTTCTGAGTTAATCATGCATTGCCCCCAGAAAGCATATTTTACGTTTACCAGTGAATTTTATATTACTCACCACAATAGTGACAAACAAAAGGCAACTAGGCATGGAGATTATAATAATTACAAAATATTAAAAATATTTGTATGCATAGAGTGAATCAAAATTCTTTCTGGATTCGTGAGTCATCTTATTATAGACCTGGAGATTGTTTATGTATCTGTTGTTGGTGTTGTACTTCGTACCGCAAACAAAGACAACAACATGAGGAGTTTTGTCATGTCTGTGTGTTTTTTTTTCTTCTATGGTTTGCATGGTTAACTCAAAAAATAAATGGCAGAAAGGGGAGGGAGGGTAAAGGTAAGCGTCCATGAAATGAGATCAAAATGCATTGCTTGAGAAACAGAGGAGTCCAACATTCTCTTGAGAATGGCCATGCAGTAAAAAGATCCAGAACCCCTTTTCTGAAAAACTTTAAATTTTATTCTTATTTTTGTGGGAATGTGAGGATCTCGAGGCAGAAGAGCTTGATGCTCGAGATTGATGGTGGTGGATTTGGTCACCCACTATCTTAGGACAATGACACCATGAGTGGAGTATCTTTGTTGGCATTAAACATTTTTATATCACTATAAATTCCTGCAAATGTTTGTCTAAATAATTCGTAGATCAGTTCACTTTTGTGCTGTAAGATGTTGGAGGATTGCTTTTATAGATTCCATACAGCCAACCACTATCAGCTAACTGTCACACGCAGAGAGTCTTCTTTATCTTCAGCAGACAGTCGTTCGTTCCAACCCAAAAATCCATTCAAAAAAGAGAAACTTTTAAAAGCAAAAGCTGCCCTCTCATTCTCTCCCTCCCTCCCTCCCTCCCTCTCTCTCTCGTGAAGATGCACTTTGATCCATAACGGTATAATTGAGCATGAGCAGTTCATAAAAAGAAAAAAAGAAGAAAAGAAAGGCATCATTGGCTTTGTGCATCACAGCATGCTCGTAAAAATGGAGGATAGGCTTTTGCAGGACCACTGGAGATTTGTGATCATATGGGAATCCAGATTTCGAGCATGTTTATCTGTCTTGTTACAATAATTATGCGAGCTTAAGACAAATTAATTAAAAATTAACATGCAAATCAAGCTGATGTTCAGCCCAGAGGAGGGCTTAATTAATAATGTGGTCGTTGTTGCTTATGAGAAAAGGGTCTACCATGAATCTGATTGTGCCACCAAGTATCAAAATTGTCAAATGTCACATTCACTACATAAATAATGTATAATGGCATTTAGCTCTCACCAGATGTGCAACAGTGATACGACTGCATTAAATATATTATTTTTCCTGTAAAACATATGTGCATGGACTGCAAATATATATATATATATATTAGATTAAATAAATTGGGTTTTTTGATTAGATGATTAAATAAAATAGACAACAATAATAAATAGATCAGATCGAATAAAAAAAGGTTCACCATGACATGAGGGAAAAAATATTTAATTTAATTTCTAACCAATTAGATATAGATAATCAAATTGGATAAAAAAAAAAGAACAGAAAAATGACTCAAATCCATGTTAATATGTCAAATCCACAACTAGATTCAAGAGATCATGAGAATAATCTGACAAAAAAAATCACAAAGATATTTAAAAAAAAAAACATTGTTGAATGATAAAATCAAAAAAAAATAATAAGAAAAATCAATTCCAACATGTGCTAATTTTGTAAACTTGTGACTTGAGTCGTTCGATCAAAAGCTATCTGGAAAACAAAAATTATGAAATTAATCAATCAAATATTGAAAGATAAAATATTTAAAAAACTATTATACAAAAGGATGCAAAACCAAAAATAATGAATAATACAATAAGGATCAAAATTGAAATAAAAATTAAATTAGAGGAAAACAACATTTTTTTATTAAATGTGAAATTGAAAAGAAAAAAGAATTTAATAAAAAGAAAAAAATTAATTGAAAGAATGAGGACCATATTGAAAAAATTATTTGTCATAAATTGGAATTAAAAGATGAAATTAAAAATAAATAGATAAAACAATTAAAAATCAAAAGAATAAAACCTAGATTAAAATATGAATAATTAAGATAACTACTCTAAATTTTTAAATGGTCATATCAAAAGAAGAGAGGGGGAGAGAGAGAGAATGAAAAAATAAAATTGAGAACAAATATCATCCCACCGCCCTCGACATGCGTCACCCCACCAGAAAGATGTCATGAAGATTTCAACAATACAATAAAAGGAGGATTTTATCCGTTGAGTGACGTTAAAAAACTTTCATTTTTTTAAAAAAATGCTTTTGAAATACAATGCAAAATACCTTTAAAGACACCAAATATCTATTTTTACATTTAATAATAATAATGATAGCCAAAATCATATGTTAAACAAACAGAAATGATTTTTTTTATTAACGTGGTGTTCGGATCAGCTTACGTGCATTTTGATTAATTTCACCAGTCTTGAAATTAACGACCATGTAAGTCTTTAGTGACTATCATATTAGTAACCACAAGGCTCGAACCTAAAATAACTAGGGAAGCAAACCTCTTAGTCTCAATATCATTGGGCTACCTACTATTTTGGTTGTCGAGAATGATTTTTGAGTTCATGTAAGGGCGAAATAACTTGAATCCAAACAATATCTAGGCAGTCTAAACCATTTCGTTTCGGTCAAACCGACTAAAATATTTCGTACCAGTTAAAAAACGAGACAAAACAGTGTCGTTTTACCTCGGTTCATATTTCGGCCCATTCTGGATTTTTCGGCCAAATATCGACCGCAATGTTCCAATTTAGTTCCATTCATTCCATTTTGGCCAAATAGTTTTTTTAAAAAAATAATGAATAATTTTACAATATCAATCATATCTCTTAATTTGGTCGCTAGATTGAGAAGAAATTTTACGAAAAATCTCTTGACATATTTATATATATTATGTTAAAATTTAAAAGCAAACAAATAATGTAATGATCTTACGAGATTGATGATGTCATTCTCATAATATGATACATATATTCCTAATTTTGTTCAGAAAAATCATTTTATTGTTCATTTTTTTGGATTTGAACTAAAAAAATTGAATTAATATATTTAATTATATATATTTATACATAAACAGAAAAACAGCATATCAAAATACTCCAAAACTAAAATATTTTATTCTAATAAAAAAAATATCATCCAAAATAAAATTAAAAATCTTAGTCTAAACATGGGATGAGGATGGCCAGGACCCTGGCAGCCATAGCTAGGAGGCAAAAATGCCACTAGAAAGAAAAAAAAAAAAAAAAAAAACTGGAGCTTCACCAAACAGGAGAAAAAGAACATCGCAAATTGATGTTAGAAAATGACAAATCTGTGCAGAGATTAGGGACCAAAAAATCACAGCTGGGCACAATTGTCTCTTTCCCCTCATCACCCAAGCAAATTTAAAAAGGAAGTAGTAAGATGCTCCCTCCTTTGAACCATAACCTTAGATTTTGGTTCCAAGATATAGTTTATCCCTTCATTTGTCTTCATCGCATGTCTTTACTGCTTCGTTTGTCCTTGGAAAACGAAGCAGCAGCACAGTGCTGTCGTTCATGGAACTCTTCAGCCCAGCTAGTAAGATCTTGACATGTGGCACTGCTATGCCACAGGTCTTGCCATGATTGGATTTCAAAATGGTCTCAGGGTCTCGTGCAAGACGATGAGATCAGTGGAGGAGATCACAAGGGTAAGACTAGGCAGGAAGTGGGAAGAACCCTAAAATATTACGTAGGAAATGACTTCACATACTATACTTGTATAGTTATGTTGTATGCTGCTGCATTTAAATGATTTTGAAGAGAGAAAGAACACATTTAAAATGAAGGGACTGTAGATTCAGGAAAAGAAAAACAAAACAAAACCCTAGATTCTTTCCTGAATTTCTGCTCCATAGCGATAGAGACAAAACTCATAAATTCAAATGAAATATTTTCATGACTTGATTTTTCTCTTTTATATTTAATTTGCTGTTGCAAAGGAGACGAACAAGATTCTGGATGATAAATTAATGTAGACAGGGGCTGACCCATTTTATGTTTTGAAGGAGGTTGTCACCCTCAAAGTTTTAAGGTCGGGTGGGTTTGGAACCCATAATAGACGAACTGGTGGGGTGGAATATGTATTTAATGAACAGATGAACTTAGAGATTAGCCAAATGAGTAGGAAATAATTATGCTCGACTAATTAAGTTTTCTGAGGCTTTAATGGAGGAGGGAAGATCCATTTACTTCTAGGTTGTTGATTATTAATTAATAGTAAGTACAAACCCACATGGGAAATGCCCTAGACAGCGGCATTGCAGCAAAAGATGAGATCTTTCAGGCCATTGAAACCAAAGTTGAGAAATCCTCAGACCCCATCTTGTCGTCCCCATATCTCAAAACCCTCTGCTTGATGGGTCATTTCTTATCGAAGAACCATAAGAAAAAGGTTGATCAGACTGCGTCAAGCTAAGGGATCGATCCAATGGCTGGCTGATGATCAGAAAGTTCATTGAAGTACCATTAGCTTACATGGTGATATCAAAAAGTATTACGAACATCTTAATAACTTTCTTAGATTGTTCATAATAATAATACTTGTAATGTGTGTGATGATTTGAAAAAAACTTTCCAATGGACAGCGGGCATAATTCGTGTGACCCCAAGTGGAGAGCCACTGGTCTGGCCTTCCTTTAAAGCTTAGAATCCATTATCACTTTCTTAAAAAGAAGATTTTTAACAGTTCATGCATGCCCCATTCAAACAGAGAGAGCGCCATTGAAGGAGAGGAGGGCTAGCTAGGATCAGAGTCCGCACATGGCCTTGTAATTTCTTAGTTTCTCAATTCAAAAGTGCAAGTAGATATATAGCTAGATATCCAATGTAAACTCCCTTGTTCAAGGATTCAAGCTATGAGCAAGGCCTCAACCACATGATTAAAATGAGAATACAGTCCAAGTTTACTCCAGCAAAAACGAATATTTTTTTTGGATAGAAAGAAACCCATGATGTATTTTATAGGTCCAGCTGAGCGAGTAAAACCCCGGTTGTCTCAAATTATTGCAAGAGATGCACGAACCCTTTACCATCAAACTACGGCCGTTGAACTTCCAGCGAAAACGAAGTCCATCACGCCCTAATTCATGATGGCCATTATTCTGGTGTTCTTGCAGGCCGAATGAAAGGGAGGTGAGGTGGGGGGGAACAATTTGAGTGATATTTGTATCTCTATCGGGACAAGGAGGAGGATGGATCATTGACAGGAAAGTGAAAGTAAAACAATTTAAGTGAAACACAAGGGTCCCATCATTTCTTCTTTTTCTTTTTTCTTTTCATCTTTTTTTCACCTGCCATGGATGGAACCGAAGTCTAGAAACTTGCTTTACAGGACCTCTTCTTGTCCCTCCTCGAAATTATTTGGTCCCATGCTCTTCCTTTTTCATCACTGTCTTTACAATGTGACAATAATAGCGCACCCCCTTCCCTCTTCCTACTCGTCTTTAGAGAAAATCCAGATTATTTTGAATTGAAAGAGAGGATTAGAAGTTCAAATCACTCACCGACCATGTAATGTAGTAGCTAGTATTGTACAGTCGGGGAGATTTTCCCTGTAAGAAAAGGTTAAAGAGAAATGTCAATTTTTCATGGTATTATCAAGGTTGTCAAATGTCAATTTCGTTTCGCTTAATGCTTCGTTTTTTCAATTGAAACGGAATGTTTTGGTTTTAGAGTGTTTCAGTGCATCGTTTCGGGATTGTACTGTTTATGTGTGTGTATTAATTCAAAAAAAAAATAGTTCAAATCCAAAATAAAATTATTTAGAATTGTGCAATTTAATCTAAAAAACGACACAATAAAATGATTTTTCTGAACAAAATTATAAACATGTATAATATTATAAAAATATCATCATCAATCTCGCAAGGTCATTACATTCTTTGATTGCTCTGAAATTTTAACATATATATATATATATATATATATATATCAAGAGACTTCTCGCAAAATTTCATCTCAATTTAATGGTTGGATTAAGAGATATGATTCATATTGAAAAATTATTCATTATTTAAAAAAAATATTTGGCCAAAACAGAACGAACGGAACAAAATCAGAATGTTCCGGCTGAAATTTGAGTGGAATTTCCAGAACGGACTGAATTTTTAAGCGATGTATAAATCGCATCATTTTATGTTTTTTTTAATTGATACGAAACGTTTCGGCCAAAACAAAATGAAATTAACAACACCGGGTATTATCCACAATTTTCACAAGATAAAATATGGTTCATATATGCAAAACATTATCTCAGTGCCTGTATTACACGAAATTGTGATGAGATAAGTGTCAAAATAACTTGAAATCTCCACTACATTCAAATGATCAATAGCCAATATAGCGTATATAAATCCAAACTATCCTTGATTTTCTTTCCTTTCAACTGTAAGCTTTTCCCCCACTAAATTCACCTCAAGATTGTCCTCCGATTCACTTCCACATATGAATACAGACAGACATTTATAATAATAGTCACATGAATCCAAACTATCCTTCCACAGAACAGAAGTCTAGGGAGCATGAGCCATTCCTGCGAATCTTGTCATAGTAATATGAAATCTTCCTTCTAAGCGTGAATATAATATAAGCCTCGAACCTCACCCACAGTGGCGCACCACCAGGTCGTAAATTTACTGCAGCACTAGTTTGATTTCTGGGGTGGATAAAGGAACCCAGCTAGCTAGACTGCAATATGGTCTGGTTCTTGGTCCCCTACACAGATTAAATTTGTACTGATTCAACTGTATCTCTCTATATGTACAAGTAATAGCTACTAATCATCACAAAATGATGTCGTTTTTTGTCATACTTGCTGTAAGAACACCAGTTGTCATGTTGTCCAGGCCTGAAACTCCAGAACCTGTTATAAAATGAATTCACGATTTATGAATATATACTAGGCTCCAAGAAGAAGCTTCCCCAGTTGATTTTTTTGATCTCCCATTATATATTCAGTTCATTATTCCATCAGCTTGGTGAAGAATGGCTACAGATGATCGTTTGTTTAGTCGCACTCATCACGTTTTGCCAACTGATAGGTCTTATTCGATCCATTTGGCTCGAAAGTTTTGATGGGACATAGACAGCAGAATGATAGAATTTTGAATGGAAAAAATAAAATAAAAAAGGGCAACTGATGAATCGTTTTCCTCCAACCTGACAAGGTGAGGGTACAATTATGCAGATTCTCTAAGTATAAACAATGCCAAGAACGCAGAATTACAAAGCACACTAAAGTTTAATATTTAACCTGATGAGACTAAGATTTTTTTTCTTGAGTAACAAATTTTGAAACCCTGTGCTGCTGATATAGAGCATCCACATCTCCGGTGAGAACAAAAGTTTATGCTTTGCACCCCCCCACCTCAATTATTCAAAAAGAACAAATATGGGAAATTACATCAAGAAAACAAGTTGCTGCTTTCCTAATCAAAGTGTGTTTGTAAGTTGAAATACGGTATTTTTGCTTCAGTTTGTATTAAAAGAAAACAAGTCGTTGCTTTCCTCGTCAAAGTGTAAGATAGTGTTTTTTATTTTTTTGAATGAACATTTTTCAAAAATTTATTTTTTTGCTTCAAGTGATTTTTTTTTCTGATTTTTTTATTTTATTTTTAAACCCAATACATGAAACTCACTATGAAATATTAATTTAATATTTTTGTGCACTAAAATATATAGTTACAAAAAAACAAACCACCCCTTAATCATCCATCAACTTTATATGATAAGAAAGGTCCTTGGAGCCAAATTAAAGCAACTATTAAATGGTTTTCTTTATTGTTATGCAAACAAAATGAAGAGATTAAGAATCCAGTCAAATACGAATGTCGGTGGTTTCGGATGAAGGTGGAGCCGAAATTTCCGACTTCCCTTCAAAGCTAAGAAAAAGGGCTGTCCCGGGGCGGCCGCACCCTTTTTGGCCCGCAGACACAGAACAAAAGCACTCCTCGCTCATCTATCATGGAATATATGTAACATGGAAACGAAAATGACTAAATCAAGGATGTATGCTGAAACATTTACTCAAACTACTCTAATTATAGATTTCATCAGAGCCGAGTGCTCTGCCTGGTGTCCAATCTGTATCAAGAAACAATCTCATCCCCCACAACCTGCTGTTGTTTAAGATGTTTATATATAATCTGCTGTTTAAGATATATATGTGTGTGTGTGTGTGTAAAAAGGTTTGGCAAGGGTGGATCTTGCCATTAATACTAGGTTAGCAGGTAAAAGTAAGTGTATTCCAGAGAAAATTCGACATTTCCAGTTCATGCGACTTTGAGCATTATATTTCGATTGACTTGTCCTGTAAGAAGTGGACAGCAGTATTTTATCTGTCTGACAATAATCCCAAAAATAGAATTTCTCAGTTCTGTCAGTCTGTTACTGCTAAAGCACAGCAGTGAGTAAGAAATCACTTCCTGGCTGGGCTGTGATTGAAACACATATTGGCTCACCTGATATTTAGTGCATGGCTGAAAGATTTCCAGGTTAAATGTAATGGAACTTGAGAAACACATTTTTGACTCACTGAAAAGAGAGATCAAATAGAAGTTTCACTCCACAGACTTGAAAAACAAACAGCAGAACAGCACCATTATGATGCTTGAAAAGAAGGGCGACCAGGTATAAAGCATGGAGTAGGTGAAGGATTGATTGATTTCAAAACAAAAGAATTGTATAGCATATATTATATCATGCTAAATTTTTAACATAATAGTTTAATCATGATAATCGTTCATTTGTCAAAAATATTAATATCTAATGTGAGATATTGAATGAAGCTATTAAAAGAGGAAAGCAGCAGAGTTTGCAGTTATCAGACAAGTAGAAAATCCTGTTGCAAATAATATCTTGATAACTCTAAAAAAATTAAAAAAAAAAAATATATATATATATATATATATATGCAGGCTAGAATGAACAGTGTCATTCAGAATAATCTGAGTTAAACCAAAACATTCATCACCCTAAAAGCAAAACATATCTAAGCCAGTAGGCAGCAGACACAATATCAGATCTAAATCTTATGTTCATACTTCCTAGCTCCTTGTCAACCACTGCCAAAAAAAAGGGTATTTATTTATTTCAAAATAGATTAATCCTAAAATCAGTCTCCTACACAAAAGTTTTAGGATGTGGCCAACAATTTAGTTTAGAAGGCTCACCCTGATAATAAATAAATAAAACCATGCTAAGATTCAAACAAACACTGCATTGCTCTTATCACTACCAGCTCCACAGGTTCTTTGGCCTTATTCCACAATTATATCAAATAACATTAAGAAACTCTTAACAATCTTTCTACCACATTGAACCCATAACACATTTGCAGTGGATGACTGCAGTGTGAGCAGGCAATCCTGCTTTAACCTCGAAAATTGTGTTCAACCGAATTGGAGAACCTGCTGATATTATTTTCCAAAATTTATAAATCACAAGCACAAAGGCTACTTGCTTTCATTCCAAGCCAAGTTCGGGTGGGATTTCCATCCTTCTTAACATGCTTCCACCACTTTGAGTACCGTTCATATGATCAATTATGCTACTCATGGATCATCCGAACATCGAGTTTGCAGTGGACAGTGGAGCATCAGACTGAACTTAGCTAAGTTGAAATGAAAGTGTCATAAATGAAGACTTGAACTTGTATGATTTCCCTCCTGATAGATGCACATTAGATTCAATATTCCTCCACTTCTGAACCAATACTCCTAATGAGCACAGAAAAAGATAATGTGGTGACAAAGAATGTACCATCAGCATCATCGCATCCTATGGTAGCTTGAGGACACCAGAACATCTCACCCGAATAATAATTGAGAATAACAGGAGGCTGAAAATGCCAAAGCAGATCTAGAGGTAGTACCATCCATGTACAGATTAGTACCTTCATTAGCATCAAACGAGTACTCAAAAGAAAGATCATCAATAAAGTAGCCAAAGCGAGACAAGCTGTCCATCACCATTTTCATTTCCATGGGTTAAGACCCACAACAACCATCTCTTCAATCTTCTGCACACTGTTTCTGGACATGATTTTTTAACCTACTGGCACTAATTTAAGGTATAAGTCTAAAGTTCAAAAACTGGGAACCCCAAATGATGAGAAGCAAGAAGCAAACCACAAACAGCAAAACAAAAGAACAAAAGAAGAGAAAATAGTATAGTGCTTTACTCGGTGCAGTGTGCGTGTTGGTACTTTTTATCCTCTACACAAGACAAGAGAGTGAAATCCGGGGCAGAATCCTAGGGAAAGTGGCCAAACTGAGACTATAACTGATTTACATGAAGCCAGCTCTATTAAGGAACAAACTACTCTTAATACCTGATATAGAATGAAAGAAATACACAATAATTAAACTACTCTTGATGAGAATAAGCTGTTGGAAGAATCCAGTACAATGAGAATTTGTTTTTCTTGTTCTTTGCTATATGCACAACTATAGTCTCAAAATAATACCATATCATATACAATACAAGAAGCCTAGGTTATGCCATCCAGCTTGGCAAGTTTGGAGAGGATCCAACAACAATATAATTTTAACTCAAAAACTTATTTTACCAAAATTTCAAAGAAGAAACTCCAGTCTGCTGCAGCTTTAAAATAGGTCAGGCAGAAGAGATAGAATTCACCGCTGCTTATCTTGCAACCATCAAAATAGAAGGCTGAAAATGTGAGGGGGCTCCTATTACATTGTGTTTCAAGAGAAATAGTCAGGTTGATAATATTATATTAAGCTGGACAACTATTTACCTCATTTAGGAAGTACTCTTCATACAATGCCTAGGAAAGATCGATTTGACTCCTAAAAGATACTCTATTGAGGAGTTAACACCAACTTCCAATGTATATATAGCATATGAACTCCACCTCATAATTATCAATAAACTCGCAGGTGAGCTACAATGTATTTACAGCTTTAGGAAATGAAGAGCATCAATCAAACAAGAAGAAATGTAGAAACAATATTATTTCAAGATAATAAACAACTTGCTTAGCATACCACATGACAGACAGTCACAAAATTTTTAATCTGGACATTGCTAAAAATTCAAGGAAGGTTTACTTCGTAGATGAATCTTACAATCTGACAGCATCAAGGCTAACAGCAAAGTTATTTAACAAAGTTTAAGAAAACTAATAATTGTATGCCATAATGTCAGATGCGTAATACTAATGAACCAAACAAATTTATATCTCATTGACACAACTAACAATTACACAGCACATCAAGCACAAGAAAAATTTAAAAACCAAACTACCTGACTTTAAGTTCAGATGCATAGCACAGTTCATGCTATATACAAGCATGAAACCAAAACAGCAAGATAAGAAAAGGCAAGAAATAGTTCAGAAACATGAATCACTAAATCTTATTTTCCACTTGACAAAGGTAATCATACGTCTAAGAGAGGTTTCCAAGCAGTGTAGAGAATGTTTGTACCAAAAATTTTGAAACAATGCCATTCTACATTGACATCATAGAATACACTTTGCCCTACACTCCAGCAACAACCTACACAGATACAGTTGCAGCAGAAGTATCTTTGCTAGACTTCATGGAGCAGAAAAGAGTCAAAACATCGGCATGATTCCGAATGAAAACTGGACATTTAGACAGGAAATCTTGTGCTTCACTATGCCTTTTGGCATTTAAAAATGCTTCAAACAGACGAAGAGAAACGGATATAGATGGAAACTTCTTAGTGGTTATAGCATTCATAAAAGCAATGGCATCATCTCCAGTTCCGGACTTTGATACGAACTCAAAAAATGGATCTGTGTAAGGTGGAATTCCATGACTTTGCATCAACCCCAACAGATTTAAGGCGTCCTTAAATCCACCCTGAACTAGCAACTTGTTTATCAATACTTTGTATGCAGTCCGCCAAGGGTGCAATTGATTTTGACAGACATAATCACCCAGAAGATTGCATGCATCTACTGCTCTGTTCTTGAGGCAATATGCATTTACCAACAACTCAACAGCATAACCAGCATCAGCAACTCCCTTTTTCTCAACCATTTTTTTAAAACAATTAGATGCTTTTTCAAGTTCCCCAGATACACAATGTCCTTCAATTAAAGATGTCCAGGCCTTGTGATCCAAATCGCTGCCAGATGATTCCATGTGATCCACAAATTCACTTGCTTCATAATTCTTGCCAGCACTAGTAAGCCCAAAAGCAATCTTTCTCTGCAAATTACCACTAGCTACAAAACCAACAGCCATCATTTCTCTTAAAATCTTATTGCACTCTTTAAATCTACCAACACTTCTTAGAGCTTTAAGGATTGTATCAAGCATAGAATCTGTCAGCACATTCCCATTTTCAGTAAAGACCTTCACAGTTCTTGAAAACAAACCCATATCCAACTGTTTACCAACCACTATGTTCCTCAACAAATAGGTGCAATATTTAGCTGCTGGCTTATTTGCACCATTCAATGCAAGTTCATATAGGTCTACAGCCTCCTTAATCATTTTCCTCCTCATAAACCGGGCCAACACAGTATCAAATGTCTCCACCTCCATTTCAAGCCCTTTACTCCTCATTTCATCTATAACCTTCCAAAACCTGTCAATACAATCCTCCCTCCCCAAAACCCTAGCCATGGCATTATAACTCTTCCCATCATGCTTACACAACCCACTCTCCTCAACCCACCTAAAAAATATCAAAGCTTTCATTGGCTCTGTCGCTAAATTCTCCAAGACAATCTTCACCAAACCACTAGAAAACTCAGCACTCAAATCCTTAATTTCCCCTTCAACATCCTCTCCCCAAAACTTACTCCTAACAATCCTACTCACTCTCAACCCAGTCTTTTCAACCGAATTATCAGTGGATCCTGTCGCAAAAACCCCTTTTAATTTCTCTATATCACCCTCTAACCCTTCCTTCTCAAACTTCTCCAACACTCTATCTCGTGTAACCCCTGACACGCCATAACCTTTTGTCTTCATTTTATCAACCAAGTCCCAAAATTCCGCAACCAGCCCATTTACCCCCAAAATCCCTAGCATCCAGTTATAACATTTAGAGCTCAATCTCTCACTATCCTTCTTCAAAACCCAATCAAAAAACCTCTTAGCCACATCCGGTTTCGATCCCAATGACTTCAAAACTTTCAAAACCAAGTCATTACTAATAACAACACTACTCAATTCCAATTCTTTACTAATATCATCAGAATCATCAAACTTGGTAAAAACATCACAAACAAGCAAGACATGATCTGGGTCTTTTGTGGGCTCGACTAATGATGCTTCAGACGATAAATTATGAGCAAATAATATTTTGTTATAAATATTGGGTTTTTGTTGATTTTTTGAGAAATGAGAATTTTTCAGCGAAAGCGTGTGAAGAGAAGAAGACAGAGAGCGAAGTAGAGGAGGAGAGTGTTGATTTAGTACCTGGAAATGATTGGAAAATTTGAGAGATGAACGAGGGTAGTTTCGGTAGAGAAGAATTCTCCATGAGTGTCTCATTTCTACAATGTAAAGTTAGGGTTTCTGAGGAGCCTGTCACTGAGAGATTCGCGGTCTGTGTGCTGAGCAGATAGTGGGGGTGATCTAAAATTCTTAGGGTTTAAGAGGGAGGGGATTTGGGTGGGTTTTTTTGGGTAAACAACATGTTGGTCCCTTCTTTATATATGATTTTAGACTAAAGTCCTAAATTAAAATGTTTCTTCAATTGGATTTCTAAGGATTTGGACAATTTTTGAAAAGAAATATTTAATATATATATATATATATATTAGTTAAATAAATATAAGGGTATAATGATAATTCATAATTCATTAACGAAGTAGTATTCACACAATCACAATGCATAATATATGTGTTGAATTTAATGTTTTGGAAAAAATACATTGATAAATTATTTTATAATATATTCTAAAATCAAACCGAATCAATTCAAATTAAAAAATAAAATATATTCTATAATATTTTTTTAACTCTTCAGATTCAATTCCAATTTTTTAGTTTGCTTCTATTTTAGTTAAATTGAACAAAGGGAAACTTGGTTAAAGTTTAACAAAAACATAAGAAAATCAAAATTATTTTTCATGTTTTCCGTTAAAAAACCGAAACAAACCGAAAAAATCACCTATACAATAAAGTATATCAATTTGTACAGGGTTTAGTTCAGGCAAAGTACATATTAGTCCCTAAGTATAAGTATCTTCACAGATAAGCCCTTAACTCCCATAAAAATAGATTAATATGATAATTACTTAAATATACAATTTTCGTAAAAAAAGGGAAATTTGTTCACTCTCGGCCGTGAAATTAATGCAAAATTGAAAAATAAAACAATATTTATGATTTAAAATATATTCCAAGAAATATCTCAAATTATAATAACAGTTGTATGGCAGAGAGGCACTCACCCTGCTGAAAAACTTGAAAATATAGGTGGTGGGTTAGAATATTATTTTGACGAGGGACCTCTTGTATTCAATGTGACAACTACATGGACCTTGCATAATTACATTATTGCCACAAGACGTAAGAGGAATAAGAGACTTGTACATAAACACCAGTGGTGTTATCCACAGATTTTTTTCACACTCAAAAGATTTGCTCGTTCTTTGGGATTACGAGAGATAAGGCAGGAACAGACAAAAGAAAGAGAGATTTTAGTGATTCAATTATGGAGAGCGATAAGAAGGCACCAACAGGCTACTTGTTGACGACGCCATTAACGATGAAAACTCCGTCATCACGCTCAATCCACCTACAATGGAGGAACTTGATATTTGACGCGGGGATAGATTGTTGATCAAGGGAAAGAAGAGGATGGATACAGTTTGTATTGCCCTAGCTGATGATCTTTGCGATCAGCCCAAGATTCTGATGGATAAGGTTGTGAGGTCAGGGAGATGGCTGAGCTGCCATTAAGGTTTCCGCAACTTTTCAAGACCATTGGTGTGAAGCCACCGAAAGGAAATTCTGCTCAATGATCCTCCTGGAACAGGTAAAACATAGATAATGAAACGGGGATTTTCTTCTTTTGTATGATCAATGGACAGAAATCATGTCCGGGATGGCAGGAGTGAGCAAAATCTGAGAAAAGTTTTTTTTTTTTTTGATAATTAGGATGTTCGGACCAGCTTATACGCACCACAACTAAATCCTAGATTTACCGAACATAGCCCAATGAACATGTAAGATACCGCGGGTGACAGGCTTGTCTAGCCAACATAGCCCAATGAACATGTAAGATCAAAGTTATTGATTCCGTTCCGCTTCGGCCGGAACAGATGGAACGGCCTGTTCAATGCAAAATCCGGACAAAGCGGCGACGTTTTGTCCCGGTCAAATTCGGCCAGATCCGCAGATTCGGCCGGAACGCCTGGTTCAGATCGGGCGTTCGGTCCGGGTTAAAAAAAAAAACTCAACTCAGTAAATTATATATTAGTAAAAATAAAAATTAAGATCTCGAGTCCTAATAGTGTTCTTCCGCATCGACGTTGCTCAAAAGCGAAAAGAGAAATGCAAATGGCAAACTCGCAGCGTAAAGACGATATTTTAAGGATGAAGGAGGGCTTCACCGACATTAGCTTCCCTCATTACCGTAGTTCGTCTTGTAACATGGAGCTGAAGCGAGGCTCCGTATATCAAAGCTCCAGAAGAAGAAGAAGAAGAAGGGATTGGGGGGGGGGGGCGGCGGCTAGAGAAAAAGAAGGGATGGGTAGGGTTTTGTTTTGTTTATTAAAATGAAGGGGACAAATGGGTGGGGGTAGTTTTTATACTAATTATTATATAATAATAATAATAATAATTAATTAATATATTAATTAATTATTAATTACTATAATAATAGTTAACCTAAAAAATAGGGGTATTAATTTGTAATTAATTTGATTGAATTATTTGTAATGGAATGTATTTTAATTAGTTATGTTTGAACTTATTGATTATTTCTTAATGTGTTCATTTTGTTTTTTTTAAGTTTTTCTAACATTAAAAAATAATAAGTAACATTAATTAATTTCAAATACAACAACCATAAAAAAACATAGAATTACTTGAAAAACATACAATAAGTAGCTTAAATTTCAAATATTTTGGATCTTTTAATTATAATTAAATTCATTTTTTATTTTTATTTTTAAAAAAATAATTTTTTTGTTGGAATTTGAGACATGTTTCTAATTTTGAGATTATGTTTGTATTGTATAATTTAAATTTCATTTATCTTGAATTTAAATTATACTTGTTAAATTAATATTTTATTTTTTTCATATATATAATTAAATAAAAATGAACAGTTCTAAACCGGAGCGATGCATGAACAAGATCGAAACCGGACGTTCCGTTCCAAACACAAATCCGGAGCGGTACCGGGACGGGATCAATAACTATGTGTAAGATACCGCGAGTGACAGACGTATCTGGCAAGGCTTTAACCGGGATAATTCTTGACCACCGGCCAATACCCTGCTGGCGAGAAAATCTTTTGAAGAAGCTGAAAAGAATGCTCCTGCAATTGTATTATTGATGATATATATTGATTTCATTGCTCCCAAACGTGAGAAAACTGGTGGGGAGATGGAGAGACGAATCGTTTCACAACTACTGACTCTTTTGGATGGACTAGAGGCTCGTTCATATAATTCGGATGATGTTTCATAAATAAACCAGAGACAGGAGAGATCTTTAAACTGAAGTAAAATTTCACTAATAATTAAGGCAACATCTGCCTGCAAACATCATAAGAGAGCCTCAGAGAGAGAGCTATCTTATTTATACAAAGGAAAAGACAGTAACAGAACAATAGATGAACATTGCATTCGATTTCTAAACTGCAATATATTGACCATTATTGGACCGATCCCGCCTTCATCATTTGTTCATCCCAGTCGCTTTCTTCACTCCTTCAACAGCTCCCTGTGCCGTAGCCATCGCCTGCTGACCAGCCTGCACAAGGAAGAAGTATCAAATATAATCACAGTCGAAACCCAGATTGAAAAGCTACTGATCTAGATAAATTATACGTTTGTTCATTGTGTTCCTGAGCACAAGCTACTGTAGACGATGAGTTCTTGAAGAAAAAAAACTTAGAAAAATGAGATTGAAGGAAAGTATTCGAACCGCTTGCACTGTTTGATTTGCAGATTGAGCGGCAACACCAGCTTTGTCCATTAAGGTGCTGACCTTCTCCTGAAACAAACAAAACCCATACCTTATTATCCTGTATTAGAACTTAGAAGAGAGTATATCATGCACATTCATGAACAAAAAAGGAAGAAATAAACAAGTTCGTAGCCTGACCTGACTTCGGCCCTTGGCCTCACCAGCTTGGAAGCTCATTTTCTGAGTATTGTCTGTCATTTTTGGTTTCTGATTTCTGTAAAAGATTGGGAGAACTCAAAAAGATCGAAAGCTCAAGTAGTTGAAAATATAAAGCTTTTGGTGGAAAACATATGCCATAGCAGCCATTATTTATAATGATAAAGAGCACATACAGCGAGTGTGCTAAAATAAAAATAAAAAATGTATTTTTAACATTTTGTAGGAACTTTCTTTTTTCAATGTCAAAGCTGCTATTCGCAGCAGCTTGGAACAAAAAAAGTCATAACTTTTTTATCTCGCTGAACCTACTCCCCCTGGCTAGCGCTAGAAATCGGAAGAAGGAATTATGGATCAGTTTTCCAAACCTTTTCTAATTTTTGTTTCTCATCATGTTTCTTGAAAATGATTTTCATGGATTGCGTGAGTGTTTCATGTACACATGTGTTTGATATTTCTGGATTTTAAATTTTAGATGCGGGGTTTAATTTTAGTTTTAAAAAGTGATTTTTTAGGGGAATTGTGGACTTTTTAGGTGATTTTCTTTTCTTTTTGGGGAATCAATTGAATACTTTGTTATGACTGATAAGATTAAGATTAGAGTAGCATTAGAAGCAATTGATCCTTTCAGTAGATTGAATCGAGACAGAGGTTGTACTCTGCCTGTGTGTGTGTGTTGTTGTTTTGATTCTTCATGCAAAGTATTACCTGATTGAATTAACATAATCTAAAAACATCAAATTTTATTAATTTAAACATAAAATTAAAAATGATTTTTTATTTTTTAAAAACAGCTCTCACAGGACTAGGTCTGGCCTTATCATACATTGCAGTATTCTGGGCATCCAGTTTGGCAGCAGTTAGACAAAGCCAACTGCAAGTTAATTATGTGCGAAGTCAGTTGTGGTGGGTTCTATTTTGATTAGTTAGAGCGTAAGTGTTGTAACGGCACTCTTGGTTACAGTACTCTGGAAGAGGAGTCGTTTTGTTGGAAAAGAGGATGTGTTTCTTGATAATATGTGCAATAACAAAAACACCTAAGATTGCATGCATGTATATATTTGGAAATTGTTCATCGTCCTGCTCCAAAGTTTAATTATATAATTAAAAAAATAATAATTATATTGTTGAAGGATTTTTAAAAATTAATTATTTAATTATATAACTTACTAATATTAATTATAAAAAATATTTACACTATTTAAAAAACTATTCTAAAAATTTAAATTTTTAAAATAGCTTTTATCATTTATTGCTATAAGGTTCTGTTTGGCATTGCGATCGGAAATTACTTATGAAAAAATTTGAAATTTTTTTATTTTTATTATTTATTTTAAATTAAAAAATAGTGTTTTTAGATCATTTTGATATGCTGATGTCAAAAATAATTTAAAAAAACAAAAAAAAAATATTATTTTGATATATTTATAAACAATAAATACTTTCAAAAACCACCACAATCGCATTCCCGAACAGGTCGGCTGACACGCTAAATGCCACATGGAGTGATGCTTGACACGTGTCGAGTATAGATTCCCTGGGATAGCAGGTAATCAGGCTGTTATTGTGGTTGGGATTTTTGGGTGCGTGGATTTTTTGAATAATTCTTTCTCTTTTTTAACATATATGAATATTAAAAATATAATAAAATATTAAAAAAAACAATTTGATGTTTATTTAAATCATTACATGTTGGGCTAATTTTATTGTGCGTTTGATTATCGTGATGTTTTTCAAAAGTATTTTGCTATGAAATATATTAAAACAATTATTTTAAATAATGATATCAATACATTAAAATAATAAAAGAAACATTAATTTGATGTTTTGTTATAGTAAAATACAAATTATATTTTTTACTTAAAAATAAAAAATTTAAATGCTTTTAAATTATTTTTATATAAAAATACCTCTTAATAAATAAATAAAAATATCATTTTAATTCATTTTAAAAAAACAATTTCAATAATAATGTCAATCATAAATATCTTAGCTCCGTACGGATGGCAGAGGATAGAAACAAAGCTAGCTAAAAACTTCTTCTACCGACATGCGGTGCCTTCATTATGTGTGGTGTGCAGCAAGGGAGAGGAAAGAAGAATAGTTGAAAGAGTGGTGTGTCACGTGCGTGGCATGTGGGAGTGGTTGGGAGATCAACATCGATCCATGAAAGGACAGTGACGTAATAATTAATTAGCTACAGATTTATTAAAAACAATTGATTTTTTTTATTTTAAATTAAAAAATAACGCTGATATTAAATATTATTTTTAAAAAATAAAAAAATATTTATCATTCTAATATTTTTCAAAAAAAAACAATTTAATAAATGACCTCAACCGACCCAATCAACAATGCCAGTGAATGGAGGAGATCGATACGCGGGGGCGTCGACGGAAAAAACATCACAACCTCGAAACAAGGAAAGCTGTCCCATCACGCATCAATCTACAAGGTACCATTTGTCCACGTGTCATCGAAAGTAAGGTCAGTTTCTAAAGCTGCTGCATCGTATACCGCAGGCTTTGATGCACCAGACGCGTCGAGGAAAGCGCTCCGGAAAAGGAAAGGTCGTTCTTGCCCCTGTATTTAAGCCAGCCTGTCTTCCTATTTATTGCCAATTTAAAAGTATGGCTGGTGTAGTTTTTAACAGTATTTTTTTATTTAAAAATATATTAAAATAATATTATTTTATTTTTTTAATAATTATAATAATATAAGAACTCTAAAATTTTAATTAAAAATAAAAATAAAAATAATTATTTTTTTTCAAAATTAATTTTAAAACGCGTCAAACACCTACAATATTGGTTAAGATTATTTTGAAAATATTATTTTAAAAAAAAATAATTAAAATAATATTTGTTAAATAAAAAAATACTTTGTCTCTTCACTTTATTATTTTCTATTATGGGGGGAAGGATCGAGATTAGGAAATCGGGTTTAGGCCCATTTGACGTCTCGGTCCTCTACTGAACCAGCCCAATCAATAATGCCAGTGAATTAGGAGACCGACACGCGGGGGCGTCGACATCCCAATTTCGAAATAAGGACAGCTGTCCAATCACGCATCAATCTAAAAAGTAGTATTTTCACGCCTGTCATCAACTGTAAAATTACGTATAATATAAATCCCGTGGTCATATTACTGTGCACTCTTTTTTTTTCGCTTTTTCTTTTTTTTATTATGTTTTATTTTTGTGTTTTTTCTATTTTTTTTCTATTTTTTTTTCTCTTGCTTTTTTCCCTTTCTGATTACGGTTTTTTTCTTCTTTTTTCTATTTTTTTTTCATTTCTTGCTTTTTTATTATATTTTTTTCTTAATTATTTTTTTTCTATTTTTTCCATGAAAATTTTTTTTGCAGATTATTTTTTTTCTATTTATATATTTTTATTTTTTTTATAATCGGGCGTAACCCTTGGATCCAATTCTTTTTAAAGCTTTCTTTTTTTTCTTGAATATGTTTTTTTATTATTATTATTATTATTTCAATTTTTTCCATGAAAATTTTTTTTGCTGGTTATATTTTTTTCCTTATGAACAATGGAATAACATTTTTGTCCCTCAAAAACGATAAAATAGTGCATAGTGATCAGGGGCTCTCTCGGTTTTTCCCAATTTAAAATTTATATCAATTTTAAATTTATATATTTTATAGAAAACTTGCACTTGACATGAATTCTGCACATATTTATTATTTTAGCTAAAATTTATATTTTAATAAAAAAATACACATAATTAATATTTTTTATATTGAAAAAAATATTGTGCTGCCCGCGACGAAGCGTGGGGCATTGTCTAGTTAGTGTATAAACGTAGACGCGTCGAGGAAGGGATCGAAAAGTTTTCTAAAAAAAATTAATTTTGATTTTATTTTAAATTGAAAATTTATATTTTATTATTATTTTGATGTTCTGATATTAAAATAGTTTTTTAAAATAAAAAATATTTTAATAAATTTCAAAAAACGGTTTCAAAAGTCATCTTAATAACACTCCCAACCAGTAGCGATCTTGCCCCAGCATTTAGTGTTGTTTTGGGAGTGTAATTGAGGATGTCATTGAAAGTATTTTTTGTTGATAAATACATCAAAATGATATTTTTTATTTAAAAAAATTATTTTTGATATCAACATATTAAAATAATATAACAACATCAATTTTTTTTAGTCTAAAGTAAAAAATAAAATATTTTTTTTATTTTGTTTCAAAAGTATTTTCCAAGCGCACTCTCAAACACCCTCTTAAACCGACTATCTTCATGTTCAATACCTTAGGAGGGTGGTGTTTGTTTTTTAAAGTAATTTTTATTTAAAAATATATCAAAATAAAATAATTTATTTTTTAGAAATCAAATTTAATAAAAAAACATGAAAATAATCTTAAAACAAAAAACAAAAAAACTAAAGTGGAACTGCTTGTTGGCTAGGAGCTGATGAGCGGTAATGTCCACGTGTTCATACTATCTTATGTTTAATTTAAGAAGGATAATGAGATTAAACTCATGAATGATGGGTAAAACAAACTATATCATTTGTGATGTTCTCAATCCAGTTGTGACTTCTGAGGATGATGAACTATATTGATTAGGTGTTTGTCTTTTTTCTTTGTTATTTACTTCATATCATTTTGTTTCTTCATAATAATAACAATAATTCCATATAGGTTATCTAATTTATCACTACTGATGAAACTATTTCTGAACATTCTCTGATGTGTATCATCTCACATATTAATTGCTGTTTGAGATTGCGCTCGGGTTATTTTTTGAAGTGTTTTTTGTTCATAGATATACTAAAATGATATTTTTTTATTTTATTTTTTAATTTAAAAAAAATAATTTTTTTAAAATATTTTTGAAACGTGATGTGAAACCTCTAAACAAATTATTATTATTAGAAAAACATGAATTCAGGAGGACCTTAGAATTTCCATAAGATTGCTATATCATCACTCTTATTGACTTTTAATCTTATGTTGATTATCATATATAATAGTAATGTAGAATGAATTCCCAATTGAAATTAATTAGTTTAATATTCAAAAAACTTAAATCTAGAAAATACATGAAAACCGAGTGAGGGGAATAATTGTGGGTAATACCAAAATTGTTCTACTAATTGAATTTAACAAAATATAAAAACAAAATAACAACAAAAACAATAAATAAATTGAAAGACAAATTGACCAAACAAAACTAGGCTAACAGGTGAAGAATAAAACAAGAAATATGTTCAGATAACATGTTTGTTGTGCCTTCCATGTAAAGAGGTCAGGATAATTCATTCGAGTTTTTTTTTATGATAAATAAAAACAAAACTGGAAAAATTGAAAGACATAAATAAATCAAGATATTTACTATCATAACAAATTATTTACTTAATTGTATTTAATGAATTTGTTTATTAAAATCAATTTGAAATAAAAGGAACAAAATATAACTCAAGGCTACACATATTAAAATATTTTTAAAAAATAAAAACTTTTAACTTTTTTAAATAAATTTATTCTATGTAAAATATTTTTTTTACAAATGAAATATATTACCCTCCTTAAAAATTAAACACGCCCAATATAATTAAAATATAAAAACTATCGTTATTTAAAAAAAAAAACTAAATAAGCCGAGAAAATCATAAAGAATGAGTATTAATTAACAAAGTTATTAATTAATAAATAGAACGAGTCTAGGTGAATTACGTGTTATCTAGATTCCTAGATTCGAGCCATTATGAGTATTAATTAGTTAATAATTTCTTAATAGATTTGATTATGTGACCATTGTTGCTCAAAATCAACATGTCCTCTGAGTGTGTGTATAATAACATAATTTTATTTGTGTTTTTCACATAAAATTATTTATGACCTCATTTGAAAACATAATTTATTTAGGTGTTTATTTTAAACCATATATAACAAACCCCACATTTTATTCATTGAAAGCTTCTCATCAATGTCACCATTTAAGAAAATTTAAGAAAGATGTGTTTTAAATTATTATTTTTGATGTATTTCAAGCTTATCAGTAGTTGTAATGACAATTAATTGTTTAATTTCTATGATCATCATTTGATTTCATTTTGTTCTTATATTAGACCTGATCCTTATTTTAATTAGGATTTATTTATTTTTATTGTTTTCCTAATTGATGTTTTTCAATTTCATCCCTAGAAAATAATTTTGATTTATTTTTATGTCGAGTCCTTTTTAGTGTTATTTCTATCTTTTTCTTATTGATATTTTCCCAATTTCATCCTTTATTATTTTATAATTGAGAGTTTTAATTTTTTAATTTTTAGATTCTTTATTAAGCTTGAATTTTATTTTCAATATCATCCCCCAATACTTGATTTATCTGAAATTGGTCATGTTTTTTTGTCTAAGATATTATTTCAATCTTATTCCCATAGATCAACAAACTACTCGGGTAGAGTTGAATATGTTTTTTCCATTGCATTTTTTAAATGATTTTTTTTTTAGTTTCACACGTTAGGTTATTTGATAATTAAGATTTATTGGTTTATTCAATTTGTTGCTATCGACAAAATGACTCTAATACCATAATCAAGTTACATATTTGGCATGCTAGTTAGGATAGGTTTGAGTTTTGAACCTTTCTTGCTAGTTTCCTTTTATTTTCATATTATTAAAGTTACGATAGCTTATTAAACATAGTTATTCGAGTCTTGATTATTTTATTTTTTTAACATATTACATCACCTTATCATTTTTTTCTTGATGAAACATATAGATTATGTTATATTTTTTGTTTATCAATAATAAAGATTAAATATATATTTTTATTAAAATAATATCCAGAAAAATGAATCATATTAATATTTTAAAAAAATAAATATTCATTAAAATAATTTCTTACAACAAATCAAAACTAGTACACATTCCTTAAATTAATTTTTTACATCAAAACAAAACTAGTAAATACAATCAATGGCTACTTCTTTTTTAGTACGATAAACACTATACGTTGCTGAAATTTAATTTGATTTTGAACCATATTATATTTTGAGTTGAAAGTAAATTTGTATCATATTGCAATAATTATTATATTCTCCCTTAAATTAGGGTTATTCATGTATATAATTCGATGATGTTTCATAAATATATGGGGGTCATTTGGACATGCAGGATCCCACTCTCATATGTAAACCAGAGATGGGAGAGATTCTTAAACTGAAGTAAAATTTCACTAATAATTAGGGCAACATCTGCCTGCAAACATCATGAGAGAGCCTCAGAGAGAGCTGTCTTCTTTATACAAAACGAAAAGACTTGACAAAACAATAGATGAACATTGCATTTGATTTCTAAACTGCAATATATTGACCATTATTTGACCGATGATCCCAGCTTCATCACTTGTTCATCCCAGTCGCGTTCTTCACTCCTTCAACGGCTCCCTGTGCCGTAGCCATCACCTGCTGACCAGCCTGCACGAAGAAAAGAAGTATCGTATAGAATCACAGTCGACAACCCAGATTGAAAAACTATACATTTGTTCATTGTATTCCTGAGCACAAGCTACTGCAGTGGTGGGGATGAGTTCTTGAAAGAAAAAAACTTAGAAAAATGAGATTGAAGGAAAGAATTCTAACCGCTGCTACTGTTTCCTTTGCAGATTGAGCAGCATTGCCAGCTTTGTCCATCATGGTGCTGGCCTTCTCCTGAAACAAACAAAACCCAGACCTTATCATCCATTACAAGAGAATAGATCAAGCTGAAACAAAACTGATTCGGAGAAGTCAAAATAGATCGAAAGCTCGATCAGGTAGAAAAAGGAAGAAATAAACAAACTCATGAGCTGACCTGGGTTTGGCCCTTGGCCTCACCAGCTTGGAAGCTCGTTTTCTGAGTACTGCCGGGCGTCTTGTTGGTTTCCGTTTTCTGTAAGAGATTCGGAGAACTCAGATAGATCGAAAGCTAGCTCAAGTAGGTGATCAAGATATAAACTTTTGGTGCAAAACATAAGACATAGCAGCCGTGATTTGTACATGTTCGAGCCAGCCAGTTGCTGGACACGTTAAGTGCCACGTGGATTGCTGCTTGACACGTGTCAAGAACATATTTTTCCCTAATTTCTCGTCAAGCTTTTTAACTCGAGCAGAGAATATCTTGGAAGGGAGAAGAACATAGAAAAATGAGATTGAAGGAAAGTTTTCGAACCGCTTGCACTGTTTCCTTGGCAGATTGAGCAGCATTTCCAGCTTTGTCCATCAAGTTGCTGGCCTTCTCCTGAAACAAACAAAACCCAGACCTTATCATTTATTAGAATCGATCAAAAGCTGAAACAAGACTGATTCGGAGAACCCAAAATAGATCGAAAGATCAAGTAGAAAAGGAAGAAAAACAAACAAGCTCATAGCCTGACCTGAGTTTGGCCCTTGGCCTGGCCAGCTTGGTAGCTCATTTTGTCGGTCATTTTCGGTTTCTGATTTCTGTAGAGGATTCGGAGAGCTCAAATAAATCGAAAGATCAAGAAGATGAAGATACAATACTTTTGGTGCAGAACATACGCCACAGCAGCCATGATTTATACTGGATAGAGCCAGTCCGTTGCTGGACACGTTCAGTGCCACGTGGAGTGCTGCTCGACACGTGTCGCTCTGTAGATTGCTTGAAATAACAGGTGATCAAGGTGAGATTTTCGGGGCCTTTGACTGGTGGTTCTGTGAATTTTTTGAATAATTCTCTCTCTTTTTTAACATCTTCGTGGGCTTTTGACCGCTTCTATAGTGGTGTAGTTAAAGTTACGTGTGTAATTGATATTGCAATTTTAGATTTTTTTTAATATGAATATATTAAAATCATAATAAAATATATAAAAATAAATCGAAAGATCAAGAAGATGAAGATACAATACTTTTGGTGCAGAACATACGCCACAGCAGCCATGATTTATACTGGATAGAGCCAGTCCGTTGCTGGACACGTTCAGTGCCACGTGGAGTGCTGTTTGACACGTGTCGCTCTGTAGATTGCTTGAAATAACAGGTGATCAAGGTGAGATTTTCGGGGCTTTTGACTGGTGGTTCTGTGAATTTTTTGAATAATTCTCTCTTTTTTAACATCTTCGTGGGCTTTTGACCGCTTCTATAGTGGTGTAGTTAAAGTTACGTGTATAATTGATATTGCAATTTTAGATTTTTTTTAATATGAATATATTAAAATCATAATAAAAAATATAAAAACTAATTTGATGTTTTTTTTATGTTAAATGTATTTAAATCATTACATGTTGCGCTAACTTTAAATTATTAATTAATTCCATTTTAGTTGATGATTCATTTTTTTAATTGGAACAAAATATTTTAGTTTCGGCATGTTATTTTAGAGTTGTATTGTATATATATATATATATATATATAATTAAATATATTAATTAAAACATTTAGTTCAAATCCTAAAATAAATTTATTTAGAATTGTGTAATTTAATCTTAAAAAAATACAATAAAATAATTTTTCTGAATAAAATTATGAACATGTATAATATTACAAGAATATTTTAGCAATCTCGCAATTTTATTATATCCCCTGATTGCTCTGAAAGTTTAACATAATATATATAAATAGATAAAGAGGCTCCTCATAAAATCTCATCTCAATTTAACAGTCGGATTAAGAGATATGATTGATATTATAAAATTATTCATTATTTTTAAAAATACTATTTAGCTGAAATAGAACAATTTTGGAACGTTTCTGTCAGTATTTTGGCCAAAAAAATTCGAAATGGGCTAAAATTTAAACTAAGGTAAAAACGACATCGTTTTGCCTCATTTTTTTTAAAACCAAAATTAAAAAAATAAGGACCGAAATGAAAATATAATATATAATTAATTTCAATTGCAGGACAAAATTGAAAACAATACAAATTGTTATACCAGAAAGATTAAGGGATTTAATAGAAAACCGAAAATTCAAAAAATAAAGACCGAAATGCAAATTGAATATATCATCAAATTCAATTAAAGGACTAAATTGAAACCAATCAAAAAATATATTACAGAAATTAGGACAATATACAACAATCAAAAGAGAAAGGACATAAATGAATCTACCATAAACCCAGGGGATTGTTGTGTAAGATGACCTTGAGGAGGGATAAACACGAATAAAAAAGTTAAACCCATAATCGTTGCCTCTCCGATAATCATGGGCTGCCATGCGCCACTCCAGTGAGTGGAGGATATGGCGGCGAATCCTCGGAGTTGTTGGATCAATATTTTTGGACACCATATGAAGCCGCACACGCTACCGAAAGAGAGCATGATGAAGAAAAGCACTGACACGTCGCGATAACGCGCCAACAATTCCCTGGGATAAAAATAATAAAAAATATAGCAAATTATCCACACACCTCTACAAACATATCTTTATTTTTATTTTTGTCTTATCAATGTATTTTTTGAAAATGTGAAATTCTTGAAAGACCCCTACCATCCGAGTTTTGTTTTTGTTTTATTTGTGGGCATTTTCGTCATCAAACTGTACATAAAAAAACAATATTACCCCTTGTTCGATGGTTGTTGAAAAGAAGGGTAAGCCGGTATATTTATTGTGTAAAAATACATAAAAAATTCAAAAATATCCTCAAATAATAATAATCTGGTAATACCAATAAATTTGAAAACACCACCATTGCTGATCATACAAATGCATGAGCCGAGACGCAGGAGGTCCATAGATGCATTCTACAGTGTTTTGTAAGTGTATATACAGTGTTTATCCAATCTTTTTAGCTTTTCTTATCATATCATGATTTTAATCGGTGTGTCTTTCAAAGCTCTGACATCTCTCTCATATGAAATCACCTTATTGTCCGTCGGATCACGAGTCCTATTTTTTGGCCCCCACATATTCGTCAAACTTTAGAGCTATTTGAATTTTAAAATAGGGTTGTATCATATTAAATCTGTTTTTAAAAATATTTTTTATGTTGAAATATATTAAAATTATTTAATTTTGACATAATATCTAAAAATATAAAAATATATTAATTTGAAATGATTTTATTTTTTAAATTTCAACAAAAACACTCAAAATAAATAAATAATCCAAAATGTAAATCCCCGAAGTGTCAGGAATCTTTTGCTTTGCAGGGTAGAAATGAATACAGAGGTCTCTTGCCGACTACCATCTTTGAATTATCTACAAGCTTTCCATTAAATTATTAAATATCTATCTAGTCAAGCACAAAATATCTGGGGGGGGCGCCTTCATTTTGTGTGGTGGGCAGCAAGGGAGGAAGAAAAGGTGAAAGAGTGGCGTGGCTTGTCCATGAAAGGACAGTGACGTCATTATCAATTAGATATAGCTATATTAACTTATTATTATAAGTGGAAATTATATTTTATTATGTCGATCACACGTGTCGCCTGGTAATGGAGGGGCGGCTATGAAGATTAAAATTTCATCATGGAAACCGATTTTTGGGCGTGCAGACTCAGGCCCGTTTGTGTTTGTTTGCTGATCTGAAAAATGAATTTCGATGTTTGATATTGTTATAGAAAAAGAACTGTAAAATACTTTTCAGTGTATTTGTGTTATGAAAAATGAACTGAAAAATAATTTATTAATAATTTTTTTTCAAGTTTATTAAAATAATGAGGAACAAATCTTACAAATTAAAAAGTTGAATGAGAATGAAACTGAAAAAAATAATAATTTCATAAATTATCTCAAATAAAATAAATAATAATCAAAATAATAGAGATCAAATCTAAAATATGAAAGGTGAATAAATTAAAATATTAATTATTAAAATTTCATTAATTATTTAAAATAAAATAAGTAACAGTAAAAAAATGAGGACAAAATTTGATAGATAAAAAATCAATAAAAAATAATAAGAAAAAGAAAATAGCAATTATAAAAATAAGGATCAAAATTAATATAAAATTTAAATTTTAAGAGATGGAATTGAAAAATAAAAATAACTTAAAAATACATTATAAAATAATTATATCCATAGAATTTCATTAGTTAAAAACTAACATATTTAAAACAAATATTTTGCTGGCGTACTATGTAAATTAAAATCAGTCTTCTTATCAATATTTATAATATATTCATCAAAAACATTACTATTGAAAGAATTATTAATACTACTACAGGTAATAACATAGATATTGCTAGCACTAGCTCCAACAAATTATTTTGACATCAGTACATGAAAATGATATAAAAATATAAAAAAATTAATTTAAAGTAAAAAATAAAAATAGAAAAATTATTTTTTTCAGAAATTTTAAGTGTACATTTTAAAGTTAATATGTAATCAAGAAATTTTTATTGTCTAAGAAATGGTCGGTGCATGCTAGCAATTTTGTTTCGATTTAACAGGTCCAATTTTCTGCTCGATTTTACCACGTTTGTTCATTTGACATGTAAAATCATACAATTTTACGAGTCAAATCATGATTTTGACAACAATGTTCCATGCGTCGTCTAAAAAGCTTTAGGGGGTGTTTGAGAATACATTTTTGAAAGAAAAAAAAACCCTTTCAATTTTTTTTTTTAATTAAATTTTTTTATATCATTTTGATATGTTGATATCAAAAATATTTTTTTTAAAATAAAGAACATCATTTTGATATATTTTGAAAAAAATTCATTTTAAAAAAACAACACCAACCACACTCCAAAACATGCAATTAATGAAGTAACGCGCTTCCTTGTAAAAAGTAAATGTAACCACTTTTAAATATTAAATAAATTTTATATTTATCAAAATATTAAATTATTGTTGATCCAACTTGATAATAATAATTTTTATAATAAAAGACTGAAAAGTCCTTGGATGCCAATTAAAGAAAAAATTAATTCAAGTGTAATGTAGTCATTTTATTATATTGTAGAAAATGAAAATCAAATAAACCCCTATAATGGCCATGTTAAAAAGTTTTCCTGGATAAGGATAGAATTATAATTTTATTGTTTTAATTCACAATACCAATAAATTTAGAGCTATAATGAAAATTGCCACAATATCTCCTCCACCTTTTTACATTTTTAATTAATGTGAATTATCTATGAATAATAATGCTACTATTTATTTAGTGTTCATTACAAAGAAAATAAAATCATTGAATTGGTGTTTTGTAAGAAAATAAACAATTACAAATTGGAGATATTAGGGATTTTAATATATAAACTTAAAAAAAAAACAATAGTAAAGATAATTGAAGAAAACAACCCTTAATATTTTAATATTTTTGACTATGTTAATCTTTTTTTCTATAACTATGTAATTGATTAATTAGTACAAACATAATATAGAATATATGTTTCATGAAGGTAATATAATTATTTATATTTTTTTGTCATGTTAGATATTTGCATGAAAAATATGATGCCAATTTACATTCTAGGGCAATTGCGGTGGTTTATTTATAATTGTTTTACTATCAAATTTTAAAAAATATTTGGTTGTAAACTTGACAAAAAAAAATTGTTTGGCTTAACACACAACATAACCTAACTTTGGATTGTTGTATAACAGATTAGTATTTAAAAATATATTTGCGAGTCTTTATCAAATTCAAGGTATTTGTTTGAAGTAAATATAAAGATTTTTTTTATTGCAATGATTCTATCAAAAGTAGAGTATCATCATATCGTTTTGATAGATATTGTAACTGTTTGACATTGTAATTTTGAGAAAATAAATTTTTTATATTTTTTTTATCTAAAATTAATAAAATTTGATATTTTTTGTTTATTTTGATGTCAGAAATAATCTTTAACAAATAAAAAATTATTATTTTAATATATATATTTTTTAAAAATATTTTTAAAAATAATGTTAAATAATCATATTTTACTATCTTCAGCTCTATTCATTTTAGAAAGCGATGGGTGTGTAGGGTCCCTTCTTGTCTTCATTCTACATGAAGCATCACAATTTCAATCGGTGTGTCAGTTGGTTTTCTGCTACTTTATTGTATATAAAGAGGATAGGATATGACATGACTAATCTGTTTTATAAAAAAAAAACAAAAAATGTAATGATACAAGTTTCATTAAAAATTTATATCTTCATTAATTTTAGAGTACAAATGTTTAGTCGAGGTATACACAAGTTGATTCTGATACACACATTAATTAAAAATATAGTATAATAATATTAAATTTAAGATCCAGGTCTCAAGTTTGAGTCAGGACGTATAGTTCTTATAGTAATACGAGACAACCAAAGTTTTACTCGCTCACTTGAACTACAAAATATACTTTTTCAAAGGTGAGGTTTCCATAAATAGAAAAAATAAAAAAAAATCTAAGAAAATAAACACGAGTGTGAAAACTCTGCAAGTTTAATAAATATTAACGAAAACAAGAATTTTCAAAAACAAATTTAGTCGAGGTGTACGCAAGTTGATCTTGATACACACATTAATTAAAAATATAGTATAATAATATCAAATTTAAGATCCAGATCTCAAGTTCGAGTCAGGACGTGTACTTTTTATAGTAATACGAGACAACTAAAATTTAACTCGTTCACCTGAACTACAAAATATACTTTCTCAGATGTGAGTTTTCTTAAATAGAAAAAATAAAAAAATCCAAGAAAATAAACACGAGTGTGAAAACTCTGCAAGTTTAATAAATATTAACAAAAACAAGAATTTTCAAAAACAAATTTACCAGCACACAAAAGCTTATGGCTCATGTTTTACATACACAGAAGCTCTTTTGAACAATCTCAAACGACAACATCGTCACATCTAAACTTATATCTCTCACATTTACAGGGATCGAATAAAATAATCTTAAGAAAGTAAGGGAGTATGAAAAGCTTTCATAAACTTTGAGCTGCCATGGTCCCTCGCATATACTCGATGGCACCACTTACAAAATCAATATAGAATTTCGATTCTGAAAATCAAATTTTGAACCGATGAAGGAGAAATGCATGGATGCTTGTTAATGACACAGTAGTGAGGTCTTGGCCTGTATTCTTGCTCATTTTGAAAATAATGCATCAGGTAGTGCTCGGTATTGCATTAGTAATTGTTTTTTCAACATGTATTTTCCTCGAAAATACATCAAACATTTTATTTATTTTTAATTTTTTTTTTGATATCAGCATATTAAAATGATTCAAAAATATCAGTTTAAGTTTCTAACGGCTTCTAACATGGCTAAGGTCACGTTTGACATTATATTTTAAAAATGTTTTTTTAAAAAAATTGAAATATTTTTATTTTTTACTTAAAAATTAAATGTCAAAAATGATATGTAAAAATTAAAAAAATATATCATTTTGACGCATTTCTAAATAAAAAAATCATTTTTAAAAACAACATAACCACAAACTGACACTAAATCCCCATGTATTGCAGTGACAGAATAATTCATGTTGCAAAAAAAATAGTTCATATGCGAATCCAGTTTTTACTCAGAGTGGCTAGATCCCCATGCTGAACTGAGGAAAAAGTGTAATGGCCTTGATAAATAAGATGGTGCAGCAGACTTTTTGATTGTATGTGAATCCAGTTTTTACTCAGCAGAGTCACTTGAAACAACCTACACAGCACATAAATTACTACATCAGCCTATGAATCTGTAAATGCATATTCACAATCAACAGCTGTAGAAACCAGATCAGTTGATTATCAGATTACGCAGACAGATTATGTATAAGGCTGAGTCATCTGGCATAATCTAGCCTCACAACATATTAGGAGGCACGATGGTTACCGAAAAGACTGTTCGAAGTAAATTAATCTTAATATCAAGTCATACATTCATAAATATATCCAAGATTAATTAATAAATAATCAACTCAATATGAAAAGATGAATATCTACAAAGCATTGAGTAATTTACAAGCCACCGCATCCTTGTGCTTATAATTGCTTTTACCAAAGTACATTTCTCGCACTCAAATATTTGAGGATGCATGCATACAAAATACTAGTGGTTCTATAAGTGCTTAACCCCCTATCTAAAATTATTTTCAATGTCAAAGATGCCCTTTGTTTATCTTGTGAGACCTTTTGCTTCAAGTTTTACTTCCCATATGAGAAAGAGACTAACAAGATTGTGTTCCCATTTTCATTTGACTATCGAGATCACGTTTAACAAGTCAGTCTATGTTTCACCTGTATCTGATCTCAGCTTGCTTAACTCCATCCGTAAAGAGAGCTGAGTTAAGAAAAACTCATGGTATGTTCTGAGAGAAAACAGCTGTTCATCAAAACCATGAATGACAAACCACTTCTTCAAATCTACATGAAGCTTCAACATATCATAAGGTTACAAAACAACTCTGGCAATGGCCTGCAAGAATGCTCGTTGGAATCATTTTACTTGTTGAACCAATCAACATACGCTGTTATGGCCTGAAATGACAAAGGAGTGAGTGCAGGGCATTTGAAGTTCAAATTAGTAGCTGCAGTCAATTCCAAGATTTTATTAAGAGCCCAAATATTTCGTCTACTGCATATCTTTTAATATGATCTTCGACATTAGGCGCCTCTCAAGCACTTGATTCCAGAAGAGACTTAAGATGCTGCTGTCACTGGAATAAGAAGCACTAAAAGATCTATAGATTTTGAGAGTGATCATCAGCCTTTTCTTGTACATTTCATCTAAAATATCTGAAGTAACATTGACTTTTCCAATTTTCCAATAAGCATACGCCAAACTTGTGTATATGACACTATCTCCAAATATACCCTTATCTTTCATAAGACCAAGCACTCTTTGAGCACAATCAATCTTTTCTATTTTACAAAACCTCCTTATTAGCGCCCTGTACACTGATACATCAGCACACAAACCTCTTCTCACCAACTCATCTGGAAGTTTGATGACTGCCTCTTCATTTTGTTGCTTGCAATAACAATCTACAAGCCATGAATAGGTGCAATAACTAGGAGAAAATCCTGCATCTAGCATACCAAACAAGATCTCTTTAGCCTTATCAATCTCCTTTGCCTTGCAGAATCCATGGATCAATGCCTTGTAAGTAAACTGGTCAAGCTTCAACCCAGCCCCCACCATCTTGTCCTTCACTTTTAAAGCAGATCGCATATCACCTATCTTGCAGTAGGCATTGATCAACGTGTTACAAGTGGCATTATCTGGTTCAATTTTCCTTTCACTCATCTCATTCAACAGTATATTTGCATCTCTTAACCTGCCTCCCTCACATAACTTGCGCAGAATTGAATTGTAGGTAATAACATTTGGATACAGCCCCTTTTCCGACATCAACTCCTTCAATCTCAAAGCTTCATCAAGGTCATTTACTCTACAATACCCGTCAATCAAACTAGTGTAAGTCACATGGTTAGGAGTAACATCCTTGATATCCCTAAAAAGCTGCACAGCCTCTCTCATTCTACCTTCTCTACAAAACCCATAAATAAGTGAATTATAAGTAACAATGTCAGGACTAATTCCATCCATTCCCATCCTATCTTGAATAGATAAGGCTTCATAATGCATGCCCTTTTTACAATACAACGAAATTAATGTGTTGTACGTGAAAAGATCCGAAAAAACACACTTCGATTCCATTTCACCCAAAACCTTCTCTGCCTTCTCCACATCCCCAGACTTACTACAAGCATGAAGCAACACATTATACACATGAATATTAGCTACAACCCCAAGTTTAACCATCTTCTTGTAAACTTTCCACACTGTATCCGTCAACCTTTCCTTAGCCAACGAATTCAATAACACAGTACAAGCATGCAAATGTGGCCTAAACCCATTCACTCTCATGTGCTCAAAAACCTGAATAGCCTCGTGGGTCATCTTGGAATTCCCATAAACTATCATAAGCCAACTCAAAACATGAGAATTCACATCTGGGTCATCATGAATTTTCACCAATGAACTCAAAACAGAATGAGTTGACAAGAAATCCTTGAAAGCAATATTTTCAAGAAAAGCATGAGCTGTCTGGAAATGCTTATGCTTTGTCAATATATAAAGCATAGTCCATGAAGATTGCAATGGATGTTTATAGTTAGGAATTGAAGTTTCAATCCATCTAAAGAAAGCCCATGAAAGACAAGGACTTTGGTCATATAAAGAGAGTCTCAAAAGTACCTGACGAACTGTCTCTGTTGTTGTAATGAGATGGTAATCGTTAGAGCCAAATTTGGGTCTCAAAAGATTGTTCCAGCTACCCTTCATCACGGATGCACAAATACTTTGAATAAGCAACTGAGTTTCATTGCTTATAGGAGTCAAAGTTGCCATTTTTATGGGATTTTCTCACTCGCTCTGACAATCTGCGAAGTGTTTTGATTTTCTGGTTCTGTATAGAACAGGAGAAAGAAACCTGTTTTGCGAAACTCTTGAAGTGGGGGGTAATTATGAATAGTATTTTAGGAAGTGGTAGTGATATATTTCTTAGGAAACGACTTCTTAGTTCAATGATTTTGTAAGTTATTTCAATTAGGTTCTAGATTTTCGAAGTTTTGTTCAAAATTCCTTTTATTTTATTTTATTTTATTTTAAGACCCTGACTCAGGAGGGTTGAGCAAAACAATCAAGTAGTTTAATTAATGAAAAATTTCTATATAATATTAAATAAAAGAATCAATTGGATCCAAAACTTATAATACATATCTCAAAATTTATGTTATGTTCATTAAGAACCTAGGACAGTTACATCAAAAGCTTTAAATGAAAACCAATTAAAAAGATTAATTTGTTTTTTAAATAGAAAATCGAATTGATTCGGTTTTTCTACGGAAAAAAGGTTTATTACATTAAAACCTTAAAACCTAATTAAAAGGCACGTGTACTAATTTAATTTTTTAAATAGGAAACAAAAAAACAAAATGAAGCATTTAGTTTGAATTAAAATTTTTATTTAGTTTGAATTATTCTTACATAAAAAAATCAGTTGATTTTGTTTAATCCCACCCGAACTAAACCGATTCATTCTCGTCCCTATTGGCCTGGTGGCCAAGTTTCAACAAATGGTGTATAGCTAATTAATTGATTGATTATAAATCACATTAATAATATACAGGGACTAGATTAACAATTAATTGAAACATGAGGGCTTATCTCTCCACCATTACAGAATGAGGGAAGTGGCACCCTGGTTTTGGCGTTTGCTTCTCCTCTTCTCGAGCAGCGACGCTCTAAGAGAGAAAAAAAAAGAGTTTCTAAGAGAGAGAGAGATGGAGAGCTTGAAAGAAAAAGTAGATAAGAAGCAGAACAAGAAAAAGAATGCTAACGATAGAGACTTCAGTGAAAAGGGTATCTCCTGATTCAAACTTCCCTGCTTTTAATAGCTTGCCATCTTTCAAGTTCTTTTTTTCTTAAAAACAATTTACTTGATTCTGAGTCGTGGGTCTGGCTGTGGAAAATCTTTTATGTTATAGTTTTGGTTTTTTTAATTGATGCATGTAGTAAGGAATGTGTTTTTATTATGAACGATTGGTTTCGAGAGAGCAAGCTTTAGTCTTTAATGGAGATTAGAAATATCAGATTCATAGGTATCTTGTTAATGAGGATGAATGCAGGTTGGTGTTTCCAGAAAGAGAATTAGGCAATGCTATTGTGTCTCACAAGTGTTTTGGCTACTAAATAATCAGCTGTGAAATTCTGGCATAGTAACAACTCAAACAAAAATGGGTGTTTCAAGTAGTTTTAAAATCATCTGTAACGTTTGTTATTTTGCCAGTTCTTTGGCTTTGTTGTCATTATTGAACTTTTGGTTAAAGATGGAGCTGTAATCGATAGAGATTCCCAAGTTCAAACTAGTTGATGCAAGCTCTTCTTTTTTCTTTGTATCCAAGGATTTAAAATTTCACGAAAATAAATATCTTTGAGTTAAGAAGTCAATGTGTGTCGTTTTTTCTTTTTAGGTGGTGAATAAGGTGATTCTACGAGAGTGGTAAAAACTGTAGCAGTGGGAGAAGTATAGGTCCATAACTAGGTAATGAGTGGAATTTTAGTGTTTTGAAGAATGTGTTAGGCTCTTTGCTCAGCATGGTTTGTCAGTAGATATTCCGTTGTCCCTTCCTTCCATTTGATGCTTTAACCAAGGATTTACATGCTTTGACTGAAGGAGAACTACTATGCTAAATGGTTATAACAGCCAGAGATATATTCTTTGCCACAATCTGGTTGTCAATTAAACTTTTGATATTCCAGTTACATTACTCGCTTGGAATAGCTGTTTTTTCTTGAAGAATGAAAAATGGCTGTGCAAGCTGTTTTTCAAATGATTAAGGGAAAAAGGAAGCCCTTTAGATTGAAGAATATCATTGCAGCTTCTTTTCTTACAATACTGGTTTTATAGAATGAATTAAACTTCGCAAAGTGTAGTGTTTGAGTAAGGGACATACAAGATAAATATATAATCACTCTACATATGAGAATGTTTAAGGTTGTTGTGGCAAGCCAGCCAGTAGGCACCATAGCACTCATAGACAGGGACTGAATATTTCACTTTAGAGATAAAAATTGGTAGTATGCACTTAATGAAGAATTCTTTGTTTTGTCCATGGTATCTAATCATTTGTCATGTAAAGATTTTGCTAAATTGCTGCTATATTTGAAACTGTAAATACTGAAATTAATTGCTGGTAGCAGTGCCTGATCATTTTTTATTTCTGATGTGATGATAAAAACAGGGGATGGAAGGAATAAAGTGAACAAGTCAACCGAGAAGAAGAGGAGGAGGAATAAAGATGGAAGGAATAACGTTGATGGTGGTGATACTATTTGGATCAGTAAAGGTTTAAAAGTTTTAGACATAGCAAACTTTTTGCCTATCTAGATTTCAAATAATCTGTCTCATTCACTTGTTTTTTTTTGTTTCAGAAGATGATGAGACTAAAGCAGAAGGAGAAAAGAAAAGGAACAAACTAAGGAAAAAGAAAAAAAGAAGAGGGGAGCAAAATAATGCTCTAGTTGGGAAATCTGATCAGCTTTGTGCTGAGTCTGAAGATGGTATTAATGAACTAAAAGGTAAGTCAATAGGATTTTATTTTGGTGAAATATGTATTGACATACTATTTCTCTTGAGATAGTGTAACTAAGATGTTTTGTTATTTTGTCAATCCGTGTTGTTTAGACACATATACATCACCTCGGTGCTTTGACTCAATCTCAAAACTGATTAAATGCTATATTTGGGAAAATGGGAGTTGTGTGATTTCATTTACAGTGTCCTCTAAAACTCTCTTTGCATATGCACGTTAAAGTGCTTCCACGATTTGGGTTCTCTCTTTTTTCATTTTGTTGTGTTTCTTTCTCTTGAACTTGAGATCACTCTAATCCACATTAAACAATAAAGTAATGAACATCCATTTATTTTATATACTATCCTCTTTATTTGTCATACTATTGTTTTCTTCCTTGCAACTTGATTGAGCTAGGTGGTGATATTAAAATCCGAAGGGGCAAAGTGAAGTTGTTATTGGAAGCTGGGACAGATGAGAGATCCACAAATAAACACTTCCTTTGTTTGGTTATGAAGAGTTTCATCTTGAAAACATGACATTGCTTTCTTTGTGTGTTGTCTCATGGTGCACTTCTCATTCTTCAGGTAAATCCAAGAAATCTAAGAAAAAGAAAAGGGAGCATGACACATCGAAGGAGGATGAGAATATAATGGAAAAGAGGGGAGAGACCAATCAGGATGAGGCTTATTGCATTTCTTCCAGGGATGAGGACTACTCAAAAGGAATGAAAAGTATGTATGAATCATATCGTGTACTATGTTTTAGCACTTCAATTTCATAAAATCATATTAACTAGTAAAAATATCTAATAATCAAATAAAACTAAATGGTCAAGTATTCTCCTTGAAATTTTGTTTTTGTAATGTACACCATCAGATGGCCTAAAATAGGAGTAGTGTATAGTAGTAAAACTGTACACCCTTTTTATTCTGTGTTGAATGTGTAGCATTTAAGCATCCATTTCTATTTCATGGCTTTCCTGGAACATGACATTAAGGATTTGCATGTCATGATGGGGCAAGGCTATTTCTTTATCACCCTGCACAATATTAGTTTATTTTCTGAATGTTGATTTTATATATATGAATGATGCTTTGTTATTTAGGTTCTTGATTGTAAACTTGCATTGCAGAGTGGCTTACAGATTACCATCAAAGTAGACCAGGTCTGAAGGTGCTGCAACAAAGATTAGATGAGTTCATAATTGCTCATGAGGAAAAACTTGATCAGGTATCGTCTCTCGTGCACCTCTGAGACTCAATCATAATGCGGTGGAACCCTTTTCATTTTTATTTCTCAGTACTGCTACTGTTTATCTCAGAGTGATCACAGAACTGTGCATGCATAGTCTGGCTCAAAATTGAAAACTTCGCTTTGAGTTTGTCAAAAACATGCTTGCAGGAAAAGCATGTTTTTCACAGTTATCTTTTGACAAAGGTAGATGTGTGATATATCTGTTTGTCCCGCCAAACATATTTGGAAGAATATGTAAAGTAGATGTTTTGCTATAGGCTTCCATTATGTCTTGTGGTCTTTCTCCCTAGTGTACAGTTTCTCATTTGTCTTGATATGGCACGTACAGGAAAGAAAAGAAAGGGAAGCCCAAGCTGCAGAAGGGGGATGGACAGTTGTTAAACATCACAAAGGAAGAAAAAGACAACAGATTCTGAAAGTGGAATCACCGTGGGCTCTGTTGCTCCAGCTGCCATGGAGAATCAGACCAAGAAAAAGCCCAAGGAAGTTGGGCTAGAGTTCTATCGGTTTCAGAAAAGAGAAGCTCAGAAGAGCGGTATGATGAATCTTACTGATAGCAAATTAGTGTACTGTTTCTTTGTGCAATATGCTATACTAACTAGTTACAGTAACTATGATGAGATACATACCTGATGTATAATAAGCATTCAAAGATCCCACGTGCACTTGTTTGAAACATAAAAGATAATATTTTTCTCTTTATCTAAGAAACAACGGCTCATGCTGTAGCTTCTCGTTGCAATTTGTGATGTGTTGAGTTTTACGTGAAAAATATTTTCGGATCAAACAGGTATCTTTATCATTTCATTGATTGTTGTGAAGCAAGTTATCGATAATTAAATTTCCTTGCAGAAATTTTGGCACTTCGAAGCAAATTTGAGGAGGACAGGAAGCGGATTCAACAATTAAGAGCTGCTAGGAAGTTTCGACCCTACTGAGTGCTGCAGAGGCCACACAGATAGATATGAATCGGAATCTGAAGCATCTAGTAATACATTGATTTTTTGCAATATAACAAACAAGGGGTTTAATTCTAAGTGCATATCTACTTGAAATATATATTTTTTTTGCAATACATTGATTTTTTGCTTCTGTTAAATTAATTAAAAAACATTATCTGTATTCTTCTTGAGTTATCATAACTCTCAACGACAATGTGCAATTTTCAGGTGATTAACTGAAATGTCAAATCTTACAATGTTGCTGAAGCAACCTTTGTTATGCGAGGTAATTCCTTTCAGTAGAGAGTTCTAGTGGCTTAAGCTGCAATAATGGAGGCAGTGCTGCATTTTAATTTTTATTTTGAACATGAAGGAGAATACATTTAGCTACATAGGTTATGGCTATTCCAATGCGAAAGCATCAGCAATGCAACATCGCAGTAGATGTTGTAGCTCTGGAAAGTTTGGCCTTACTGATGAATGATGAAAAAATGATGTTGAAATGAAAAAATTAGGCTGAGATTATCTTTTGCTGGCCATTTCCACCCTTTTAAAGGCTCATGGTATAGTCTTAGCTGCAGTCCCATCGTTGTCACTTGAGCATTTGCTTCTTTACCATCTTCATGCCTTTTGAGATCATATCGAATTTGCTTCAACTCCAATGATAGGCTAGCAAGAGACCACGAAGCTGATAATCATAATTCATCCACCATCTAGTACCAGCAATGAGTCACAACCAGTGTGGTTGTTGATTTCAATTTATTCCGGTCGAAATGTTTCGTACCAGTTAGAAAAATTAGATAAAACAATATAATTTTTATGAAATTTAAAATTTAAGCCTGTTCTAGAAATTTCGTTTATATTTTGGTAGGAACATTCCGGTTTCATTCTGCTTGTTCTATTTCGGTCAAATAATATATTTTTTTAAATAATAAATAAATTTATAATATCAATCATATCTCTTAATCTGACCGTTAGATTTTGATGATATTTTACGAGGAGTTTCTTGACATTTATATATATTATATTAAAATTTCAGAGCAATCATAAAATGTAATGATCTTGCGAGGTTGATGATATTCTTGTAATATTATACATAATTATAATTTTGTTCAGAAAAATTATTTTATTATATTTTTTAGATTAAATTGTACAGTTCTAAATAATTTTATTTTTAGATGTAAACTAATTTTTTTTATTAATATATTTAATTATATATATATATGTATATATTTATATAAATAATATAACTCGAGAGAGAGCTGAAATACTTTGAAATCAAAATATTATGTATCAATTAAAAAAACAAAACAAGAAAAATGAATTAAAACCTTATTCACAACCACCAAAAACAATTCCACGTATTTCAGCACGCTTCGCTAGGCCATGCCTGGGGTAGTGTGCACTCAATGTATTGCAAGTAGATAGCCACACACATCTTCCATGGATAAAATCAGTTCATCATTTGTGGTACGTAAGATTCCTCTTAAATGATGTACACGCAATTCATGTGTTAATGTTAAAAAAATATATATTAAAATTGATAAAATAATTAAATAATGTTTTAGACTTCATAGGAACCCTAACACAAGTAAAGTTTTTATTTTTTTTTAATTTAGCACTCTTTTTCAAAAAAACAATACATTGATAAAATAAAATTGTCCATAAAATGTTCAAGAGAGTGGCACAATATTAAAAAATTGGAGACTAGCAAATGTCACTAGTGACTTCAAATTGTAAAATGGTGTAACACAATTTATCGTGTCTTTTTAAATTAAGCAGTATAGCGTCGAAATAATACGCTAAAACTAAAATATTCTATTCCAATTAAATATTTTAAAACTGAAATATTCTGTTTTAATTAAAAAAGAATTTGATAAATTGCAAAAGACAGATTTGCAGTCAAATCCTGGAATAAAGCACAAGTCTTGTGGCCTGGCTTGCATCGAAGAGCATGCTTGTTGCAGATCTGATCTGATGGTTCCCTGCGATTTGAAGCCACAAGCAACATGAGCCTGAGCTTCTGATAAATAAAATACAAATCAATTGATGGACTGGGAAGATTGCAAGAAATCTTTCAATTGAAGAACATGTTCTTCCTCCTCCCAGCTGCACAGCAATGGAGAAAAGGGTCCACAGTTGAAAATTAATGGTGCCTTTCCATCAGAGGTGACAAGCTCGCTGATATTTGTCCATTGACGTGCGAAAAGTAGAGGAAAAAGCAGCAGAATTTGTTCTCATGGCCATATCATCTTCCAAATCTTTGAAAGGCACTCTGTGTCTGCCCACCTCGACTGGTCCAGTGCATGCGTGCCACTCCTTTTATTCTCTCATTATATGCTCACTCACCTCTTCAATTATTATCTACTCAACCAAACTGTTCTTGTCGCATCAATATCTTTCTGTCTGTCTGTCTATCTATATGTGTGTATATATATAATTAGTTGTGGTGGGGAACGATTGTATTTTTAAGACCACACGAAAAATAGATTGTAAAATTATAAATATATATATATATATATTTACTATAGTTACATGTTGATAATTTCAGATAATAAATTAAATTACATTATCAATCATGATTTTTTCGATAGTCTTAATATCTAATTTACATATATTTTTGATAGATTTCAGTCATGATTTCAAATACATAGTTTTCTCTCGTATGAATGAATTACTGAGTTTACAATATATATTCGAAAATATTGAAATGTCTGGTTCTCTCCCAATTAGAATCACAACAAAGTTTCATTTTATAGCTATAAATATGTTCAAAACGATACACGTTTGTCTAGTTTGGTAGATTTTACAAGATTTATTTATAAATTTTAACTCTCAAAAAGTATATGTTTTTGAACTCCTTTTGATCTAAAAATTCACCATAATACTAAATCCAATAAATAAATTAAAAATATGACTATTCTCACAAAGTTGATTAGCACACATTCATTATAGATTTCACCGATTTGCATAAATCAAGTCCGATTTTATATGTAAGTACATATTAACTCGTAAAACTATAATATTTTAATAGTCAACTCGCGATTTTAATAACGACCATGAAAATCTTCAAATTAGTCTAAAAGATTTGTCTAATATTTGTTTTTAATTTTAGATTTTGGGCTTCCTCTAATGTTTTTTTTTATATAATGTTTTTTTAGTGCAGTTGGAGAAGAACATCTTCGAAGCATTTTAAGGACTATTCTTCTGTCATAACAACTACTTTAAACACAATATCATAATGTAACTCAACCTTTTGATTTTCTTTTCTTTACAAAAAAAAAGGTTGATCATTACTACTCCCACATTGTGGACGCAAAAAAAAAAAAAAAACTATTTACTCCTTGGCAGCTTTTTTGTTCTCTCTTCCTATCAATATCTCAACTTCGCCCAGCAATCAACTCTTAATGATATGATCTGCTGCTGCTTTTACACTTTAATTACTTTTCCTCTCAGAATTTGGAACCACAAAGTCAAAAGTAGTGAACTTGAAGGCATTTGAATGATAAACACAGGTTCTACACTTGCAAGAATTGATAACTCAGAAAATGATAATAACCCCATGACATTTATTAATCCAAAGTCAAACTAAATTGAAGATAAAAGACACAACACAAGGCATGGACAAATGCCTGGAACTCAGAATCATAACCCCATGACATTTATTAAATTGCAGAAAATAACTATTTCTCTTCAGCTTCCTCGTCCTTCTCATCCTCACTCCAACAACATTTCAGTATAGACCTGGGAGATGAACTGCCTCCAGTCCTAGCAAAGCTGTGGTACACGATCGATCCACCTTTCCCAAGCGTTTCATAGATCCCTCCTCCACCGGAGTAACCTTCTACATCCAGGGGAAACTTCCCGACAAGCTCATCACACTCGATAGTAGAATGCAATGCAATGGAGAACATGGTGGGTTCAAAGCAGACCAAAACCCTTTGAAGCAGCTGACTCAAATTCAAATCTTGAAGATCATAACCCACAGCCTCAAAACTCGCATAGCTGAAACCATCTTCTGGAGTGACGTGGATTGTGGAAATTGCACTCCCTTCAATGGCATTCATAGAGTAACCACAAGGGTCGAAATCAAAATCACAGATCTCAGACTGTGGAAGGATTTTCCTTATACCGGAATCCGCAGTCATCGCAGCAGCAGAACTCGATTGTGTTTTGTAGAAAACAGATGCTTGTTTCCTGCCCAAACCAGTCATGCACATTTCCAGAGTGTAAACGGGGCCAGAATGGCTCTCTATATCGGCAGAGGCAGAGTAAACATGCCATTTCTGAGTATTGTCAGGACTACCCATCACATATGCCACACTGTTCAAACCAAGTTTACTGAAATGGCCATTGAGGACAGTTACCTCCTCACAGAAGCTGCGGTGTGGAAATGGCTGAGCCCCAGGGCATATAAAGCTCCCACGAGTATACTTCACAGAGCTAACAGTGAGTGAAAGGGCATCAGCGAGCTTGAGAATCACCGGTATCGAGAGAAGCAGCTTGGTAGTCCCACAGGTTTTGATAATAACTTTGTACGGGTACACAAAGAGACTGGATTCCGACAGGACATAAGAATCAACCTGGTCATTTGATAGCATATCAACAATAGTACATTCAGCTGGTTTGAGAATCTCGTCCAGTTGAGCCTTGGACAAAGACCTGAGGCCCTTCTCTTCAGAGTCAGTACAGAGGCCAGGCACTAGAAAAGAGATTTCGAGCCTTTTTTCGTAACCTTCAAAACCGATTGCAGAGGTTGGCAGCGCCATCTCCCCTCACGGTATACAGATGAAATGCAGAAAAGAGCACAAGAGAACGAGGAAAGCAGAACAGAAAAGACACGTATAAAGACGATTGTGCGTGCGAAAGAACTAAAATGAGGTTATGCCAGCAATCAGAAAATCTCAGGATGGTTTGCGAACGCACTGCACAAATAAACAAGACACAAGATTAAGAAACCAGTCACACAAAGAAATGCCAATGGAAAACCAAATCGATTAACTTCAAACTCACGTTGGAGTAAGCAGCAGATCTGAACTTCTTGATTCCACCGGCAGGTCTGAGGTCTTCAATGCTGTAACCGAGGGGAGCTTCGTAAATTAAGGATTTACTACTGCTAGACTTCTTCTTGCCACCTTTAGACTCCATTAGATCATTCAGTCTCGTCTGTAAGAATCACACAGGATTGCAATTAGCACAAAACTCAAAGCAAACTGGTCTACGATCACAAAAATAATAGCAAAATTCCAATAGCTACATGCATAAAAATATTTTGAGACGACAAGGAGATAAAAGAAGCAATTCAACAAAATGATGAAAAGGGGCGTAAGTAGAAAACTTATCATGTATTCATGATAAAGACGTATTGGAGATTAAATATCAACAGACAAAACAAGTTTCAAGTATCACTAATCAATTACCAAATCATTAGTGAAATAAAATAAATAAATAAATATAATTTAAGAGATTACTCAGATTCACAACCAAACAAAGGAGTTCAAATTGCGAACACCGTTTAGTTTTAAAAAACATGTTGCAAAATAAAATAAAAAATTGCTAAGCAGCTTCCATTAAAATAAGGTATTCTCAGAAGAAAACTTGCGAAGCCTTTTTTTCAAATATTAATTTTATTACCAGCATCAAAGTAACAAAATCATTGCTAAGAAACATCAACCAAATCCATAAACCTTAACGAATCCATAAAAATAAAAGCCTCAGGACGTTTCATTATATCAAGGATCAGAACAATTAACATACACATAAAACATAAAGAACAACCAAACAAAAACAATTACAAATCAATATCTACACCCACAATCTAGACAACAATCACCAAAGAGACGGGAAAAAAACACTTACCAATAAAATATATCAAATCTAGAAAAGCTAACTCCTTTGCGAACCCCCTCTTCTCTCAGATTAAAAAAAAAGCCCTACAAACCAAAACCACAGAATTAAACACAAGCGCCCATATTACAAAACCGAACCTGACAAAATAAAAACAATGCTCCTTACCTTTTAAAAAAGCATAAAAGAAAGCAGATCAAGATTGAATTTTGAAAGAAAAGACGGCGAAAACAGCCACCAAACCAACAAACCCTAAATACGTTTGTGATGGGAGAGATTTCTCTGGCCTTAAAACTGCAAGATTTTGTTATGTGAGTTCTGAGAGAAATACAGGGCTTATATAGGAGGGACTGGCTGGCTAGGGTGGTTTTGAAATAACCATGAGATTTGTGCACATTACGTTTATGCCCCTACCATAACTTTGTTTTTTATTTCACGTGAATTTCCTCGAAGATTGGACGGCGACATTTTCGGTAATCTAATGACTATATTACCCTTTACGTGTTTGCAAAATAAGCTTTCTTCCCTTATTTGCGGAGTTTGTTTGTCTTTCTATTTTTAAAATATACTTTTTCTCTTTTATCTTAAATTAATATTTTTTAAAAAAAAATTAATTTAATTAATTAAAAAACATAATCACGCTTTAATATACCCGCAGTTTAAGTGATTCAAAAGATTTATAAGGGCGTGTGCCTCTTTCATTATTCGCGGTCATATTTCCTTTTATGATAATAAAAATAAATAAAACGTAAATTTACCAATTATTTTTTATTTATAAAAATACTTTTTTATCCATAAAAAACTGTTTTATACTTTGAATATAAGTGTGTGTTTGGTACTATGTTTTAAAAAGTATTTTTGAAAAAAAATAAAAGAATATTATTTTTTATTTTAAATTAATTTTATTTTAATATGTTAGATTATTTTGATCTATTAATCATAGTTGCCAATACCATTCCAGTCGCTGTTCCGGTTTTTCGATTGAAATGGAACGTTCCGGTTTCAGAGCGCTCCAGCGTGCCGTTTCGATGTCGTATTGTTTATATATATATATATATATATGAAAAAAAATAATTTAACAAACATAATTAAAATTTGATTTTTTTCATTTAAAATATTTGTGTGTTTTTAAATTATTTTGATGTATAAATGTCAAAAATAATTTTTTTTTAAAAAGCTTAGATTTTGAACCCGGAACGACAACGCCCAGAACGGAATCGAGACGTTCAGCCGAATTTCGGATCGAGACTGAATTAAAGCCGAGATGAAAACAACACTGTTTTATCTCGATTTTTTTGAAAGGAATAGAATTAACAACTATAGCATTAATATCAAAATAACTTTTAAAAAATAAAAAAATATTTTAATATGTTTTTAAATAAAATACATTTTTAAAACAATTCTAATCACCTTGCAAAACCGGCAATAAAAACTTATATATTATTTAAACTATAAAAGTTCAAGTACGTCTGTGTTGAGTGGTTGCTGCCCTGTGCTGTCTGTTGATGATGAGAAGTCGCAGCAGCCAGCTAGGTTGTCTCGGATAGGATAGCTGACACGACACATCACTATTCCCACTCCAGACGTTTACTGCCTGCCCCTTTGTCTCTCCACTGTTTTTTTGCTATTCTCACTCTTGTCTTGCTTGCCAGTTTGGGTCCCCACACCTTTTTCATATCCTAAAATCACCCTTCCACTTTCCAAATTCCTGAGGCAGGAATGTTTTAAGAGCATGTTTTTAGATTTTAAAAGTATTTTTTAAATAATTGAAAGTTATTTTGATTGTTTTTATATGTTGACAGTAAAAATAAATTTTTAAATATATATATATATATATATATATCATTTTCAAGTGTAAAACACTTTAAAAAACATTCACGACACAAAACTAAAGAGACTCCAAACTAGGTTACTTTGACAAGTTAGCTTAGAATTTAGTTAATCAAGAGTTTAGAGTATGTTTATAAATATAATAGAGATTTACTTACAAAATATTTCTCATTTAAATATATATTAAAATATTTTTTTTAAATTTATAATATTAAAATAATATTAATTTGAGAATTTTTAAAAAAAATCAGTTTGGTATCCTCACAAAACGAGGCCAGAAAGAGAAATATTGGGTGTGCAGGGCCGGTCTGGCTTCCCATCATAAGAATACATAAAGATGAGGAGATTTTAAAATAGATAATTATTTAATTAATTCTATTCCAACATTTTTTCATGTAATTGTCTTGTTAAGACTGTTTTTCAGAGTGATTTAATTTTTTATTTTTTAGAAACCATTTTTGACACTAGCTCCGTGAAAATAATTTAAAAATACTATTTTTTTTAATTTAAAATACAAAATAAAAAAGAATAAATTCTATTTGAAATTCGCGAAACAAATATAGTCATCAAACTCGATGAGATGATTTGCTATTACTAGCTTTCACAAAGAACAAGTTCCTTTCTTAAGGGAGTCAAATTCTTATATTTTCCAAGTTAGTTAATGCATTGAGAAAAATAAAATAAAATAGTAGAGATAAAGGGTTATGTTTTTATATATTAAAATGATAAAAAAAAGAAGTTTTAGAAACATTTATTTTAGTAAGTGAACATATTTATGACTTCTTTAAATCTCACTTTAATGGTTGCCAGCACCATTATTAAATGAAAGGCATGCCGACACCTACGTCAAATTGCATGGGCATCCACTGGCCAGGAATAAATTCCGTCAAGACATGAGCTCCATTAGAGCCCTCTGCTTTTGCACGTTAGGCGGAAAGTAAAAACCACTAGACACCAAGCAGCAAACGCATGGAACTTACCAGAAAAAAAGGCGATTCTTAGATGGTGCTCTGTATATCTTCTTCTTGAAAAACCAATCATGCTGCTTCCATGAATGTGACGATGTTTATCTGCAGGCCTGGTGCGAGGGACCAGACAACTTGTATCTTCAACTATTCTACGCCATTGAAATGGTTAGCTAGCACCTTGAAAGCTGAAACTGAAAACAGATGATGTGAAGCACACTTCCATTCCGAAGAACAACTTCAGGAGATTTTACAGGTGTTCAAGAACAATTTTTGCAGTTACACGTTTTCTCAATAATGTCCATGTGGTGTGTGATGGTAAAGGGTTAAAGATCTGCATACCATAACAGGTTCAAGTTCGAGTCAGAACATGCATCTCTTATAAAAGCATGAGCCTGGAACAATCAGAGTTTTACTCGCGTATCTAGATTTATAAAGTGTATTTTTCAAGAGATAAGATTTTCTTGAATCCAAAACATAAGAAACAATCCCTTGATTTTATCACATGGCTATGATGCATGCGTTTTCCCTGATTTTGTGATGATGTGCCAACCCAATCTGGCTGGATAAGAATTCTCTCAGTCAAAATCTTTATGAGCTGGTTAGCACAAGAGACTTCTGTTGACCTGTAATCTTTAACTAGGGACAAGAAGCAAAAAGAAATGAAGTGAGTCAACTCCTAAAACGTAGCTAAGAGCAATCATTACCATTTCACACACTTCACCTTTCAAGCAAGGTAAACGTAGCAAGTCATTTTGTTTGATTTACTGGGGAAAAATATTTAAGGTTAACAAGGTGAAAGGCATGTCCAGGGCAAGAAAGGCGTATAATTCTTGGACTATTATACCGAAATTACACGGCTTCCATGTAAAGGCACAATCTAGTCATCTCTATCACTATCGTATTCAATGCATTACAATCAAGAAGAGAATCCCATCCTAGTAGGAGATGACTAGATCTGACCACTAATGTCGTTGCCCTGCTTTCTGATCCGTATGCATCACATGTTTCATGGACATTTTCAACTCCACCAAGCAACTATGGAGAAAAAGTAAATACTCTCTATACATTTTTTTATACTATAAGATAGCTCAGAACAAAAGAATAAAAGAATCAGAATTTATGGAATATTTAAAGGCTTAGCTCCCTTGAAAGATGAGAAAAACCTTCATTGTAACTGTTTCTGATTCCTATAAATTTATGTAGAATGACTTCACTTTCCATTCTTCTTGTCATACTCCTGTTTCAGCTCTTCCAAACGCCTGGACACCTGATATTGAATCCACATCTTTTTCATGAATGATGAATAGAGTTTTACCTCAAAAACTAAGCCAGTTCAGCATGCAGGAACGCTAACACATATTAATTACATTGCTAGGGGTGTGTGTCTAAGCTTAATTTAAGCACTGCCCAAAATATAGCCAAGTTGCTCGAATATCCAAGACCATTATAAAATGTGTACACGCAGACACGATACATATGCTCCCCTTATAAATCATCAAAAATACAATACGGTTCCGCTTATATTTATGGCTCCAAATATTAATAATTCTTACTGATTCATGATTTTAGGAGGAACCATATTTTTTTCTCGGGGTTATATTTCATATTTTTCACTATTCTGTGTCAAGAATACAAAACAAAACGTACAAAGGAAAAGTGGTTGTATCCAATCAACCAAAACAGATCTAAGGATATCAGAATTTTTGGTAGCTTAAACAGAGATTGTTACTGAATGAAGCCAACTTTTATTAAATATCACCGTACAATACTGCCTGTTTATTGGCTCAAAGATTAAAATCCACAGATCATCATAGAAGCATAAGACTGTCTTTAATTATAGTTGAATAAACTGACACAACATACAGAAAATGGATGGAGATAACCAGAGCAACCATGATTATAATAAATGTGATATGATGGTAGAATGTAGAGTTGAAATAAAACTCAATTTTTTGTTTTGATTAAACACACGCCAGCCAGAGAGAGAGAGAGAACCTTGATGGAGTTAGCCATGGGCAGTAATGTATCTGGATCCATTGCACCCTCAGGGAAATTACGCAAAGCATGTATAAGCTTCTCAAAGGGCAATTTGACCTGATAGCAAAAAGAAAACCAATTATAAGCTGAGGATGTGCAGCTATTTCTTTCAGAGTAGACAAAAAAATCTTGAATCCTCACCAAGTCATCATGGCAAAATTTTAGCAGTGCCAGACCCACTTTGAAAACAAATTTAACACCCTGGGAAAGAAAAAATTGCAATCACATATTAACTCCCAGACCATATGAATGATCCTTCCAAGAAAAACCATGTAAAATGATTAATAACTGACCTCATAAAGGAAGACATCCCAAATCCGAAGAGCCAAGTGGAATGGAAAAGAGTATGTGAAAACAGTTATAAACCACTGACTTGCATACATGCTAGGATTTATCATTTCTTGGGTGAAATGCTCTCCCAGTTTTGGCATGTGCTCCTTCATCAAGCAGTCAAACTGAAACAGATACTGTTGAACAAGAGGCAGACCCACCTGACACAAGTATAAAATACAACTTCTCACAGGATGAAGTGTTTCCAAAGCCCAAGAAGAGTGGATGAGGTGCTGTTCCCTCAGACTCCAGTTCAAAATAGTAAAAGAGGCTACAGGAGGTTCATATGTTAATATCATATTATTAGAGTATAATATAATCATATTATGAGACCTCACCTACAAGCTTAAGCTTTTAGGTGAGATGGTTCCTTAACATGGTATCAGAGCCTTGTTAACCTAGCGGTCACGAGTTCAAATCTCACCACCCCCATTCTATTTGATAAAAAAATCAAACACAAGGCAATGTGGATCTATGCAAGTTTCAAGCCCAAAGGGCTTTCACTTGAGGGGGTGTGTTAGAGTAAAATATAATCATATTATGGGGCCTCACCTACAAGCTTAAGCTTTTAGGTGAGATTGTTCCTTAACACATACCAATAAATGGTTGACGGGGTTTTGAGATAGTTGTAAATCTTGGCAGTTTACTGACCATTACATTCCTTTTTCTCTCTCAAGTATGAGCAGCTCATTTATATGAAGCATGAAGTGAACCTACCCTTGGATGTACAAAGATCAATCTAACTCTAGAAAGCTTGAAGCAACCACAAAACTTAGAAAAGGATGCCACCATAACTAGGTGGAAAAAGATTCTCTCCCCTTTTGGTATCACGTGAAATAAGCAAATTTCAAATGATCATGATACTGTTGATGACAAAGGATTCATAATTTTGGTAACTACATAAAACTTGTCTCCACAAAGTGTAATTCAAAACTAATTGACAATATTTTTTATTTCCTTAACAAGTATGGGATCAAAGTTAAAACTCCACTGTGGGTGGCCTTTTACTAAGTTTGAGGAAGTGGAAAGCCACCCCTCTAGGTTACAGTATTTGAAATTGCAATGTAGATCAATACACACCTTGTAATATCAAGAAGCGGTGCCAGCTCCTTATCAAGGCATTCCAAGAGTAAGTGTGCACGTGTGGTGTGTACAAGAGAGAAACACGAAATTCAAGCCTGATTTCATCAGCAGAGGGCATAGTTCATTTATTTTTAACGCTAACAAAGGATATAATTCTATAAGCTAGTATTAAGTGAAAAGTTGCAAGTGACACCACCTGTGACGTGACGCCCTCAGCTCCTTTGCAAGTTACTTAACTGGCATGACCAGGTTCGCCATACTGTTGGGACTAAGTCCCCTATTTCCTCCATCATAAACAACAAAATACATAGATAACTACATTGTTGAAAACGTACGGGATAATTTACAACATCCTTAGAACAATTCTATAATTTACAAAATACTCAAAATGCCTAGATATTTAATTTACAAATTTGGCTCGTACCCTTTTTTTTTCCACAAAAGCTATTCCTATTTTTATCAGTGACACATGAGCCTCTTTTAAAGAGAATCGGTAGCATCCTCGATCAGCTTAAATTTACCCTTGCATGAACAACACACAAATACAATAACAGAATGAGCCAAAATTCAGTAAGTAGGGTGATGCACGTGATATGCAATGCTATTGTGTTTCCCACATTTTCATCTATTTTAATCCGGGTACCCTAGGTATATGCAAGTCTGTGCGAACTATTTGTTCAAAAAAGTCTGTGTGAACTATCACTCGGTAATCATGTTATCACCTACTGCTCTATTACTTTCTCTCAGTGATCTCAATATCACCTACTACTCGCAACGACATTATCCCTCGTTGTAGCACACGGTTAGCGGAATTATCCCTCCCTTAACGGTGTTAGTAAATAGAGCTCGCACTATGGATTCCTTGCTATTACTCATTTCACTCAATTCGGTTATCAAACCGTGTCAATTCAAGACTCAATGATTTCTCTCAAATTAATTTCTCCCAATGCACGTGATGACATGTTTAATCACATTCAAACAAACTCGGATACCAATTCTTATTTCTCAAACCATACTCACGGTCCAACTCCCTCGGGATTCACCCATTGTTCACATACCAATCATGGTACTTATAGCGGGAACACAACCTCCGTTCATTAATATTGTTCATTAATTCCATTAATATTAAGATCTAAATATTTCTCTTATTAAAAGAATAAATTTATTTATTTACTTATTATTATTTATTTATTTATTTTGTCCAAGCTCATTTCTTTTAATCTTAGCCCATATTTTTTTTTTAAAACCAAGCTTTTTACTTGTAGTCCAAGTCCATTTAATTTATTCTAGGCCCATTAACTTGATCCGAGTTTATTAACTTTATCTTAGTTCAAACTCATTTCTTTTAATCCAAGCCCAAATCCATTTGTTTTGATCTAAGTCCACCTTAGTTATAAGTTTAAGTCCATCTTGTTTTAACTTAAGTCCATTTAATAGAATCCACATTTTTTTTTCAAGCCCATATGTTTTAGGTTAAGTCCATGGGTTTATTTCATGCCCACATTCATCTAAATCTAAGCCCACTTAATTTTACAAATATTTGTTTTTCCAGCAATAGTATGCCTACATAACCCATACCAATTTGGTCATAATTCCTTACATATATATCTAAAAATTATGAAATTTTAAGGAGAAATAGTAGACATATAGATCAACAACTTTCCTTCTTTGTATTTTTCCTAACAATCACTCTAAGATCTCGAAATAATTCACACACAATTTCGGACGAAAAATATTTTTCCAGCAGGTATCCATTTGAGCAACCCACGCCATATCAGTCATAACTCCATGTCTATTTTTCTAAAAATCACGACATTTCACAGGGATGTAGTAGACATATATATCCACAACTTTCATGCTTTGCATTTTTCCTAAAACTCACTCCAAGATCCCGAAATAATTCACCCCAAATTCGGGTTTTTCCATCCCTAAAAGAAATTCAGAATTTTCACACTAAGCACACTTTTCATCATGCATGCTTAACCATCCATCATCAAACATCAAGAGTCAAAATCATTACAAAACCATCATAATCACATTTGACATTAATTAAACAACTCATAAAAATGGAAAGCATAAACAAAACAAAAATAAAATGAAACCTACTTACCCTAGATTAAGTTTCCCCAAAATCTTTTTTTAGCTTTTCTTTTCTTTTCCCTTCTCTTTCACTTTTTTTTTTTGTAAAGTTACGGGAGGCATAAAAAATGCCTCCTTATCCCACATATTTGTTTTACGTAAATCTCTTACATTTAATACTTATGCCATGTGTCAATGAGTTATGGTGAAATGCAAAGTTAAATTAGGCTTAAATTGTGATGGATTTCAAGGCAATTCATTTAGTTAGGTTCTATGAATTTCCACCCATTTTTTTTAGGTATATATATTGTTTTATTATTATTACTATTATTATTTTTAGCTATCATCATTTTACATACTATAATCTATACTTATTACATATACAAAAGATTTACTAATTAATTCATTTAAAATTATTTTTTTTTCTAAATATTTACGTACATTAATTAATCCCAACAATCACGTACATAAATGCCAATTACGTACATACCATATATTCTAGTACATATTTTTACCTGGTTACAGATTGTCACGTACATACCCTATATACTATATACATACGTACGAATATAATTATCTCGATCAATACACTTATACGGTTACGAATTTTACGCTAGTTACATTTCTCCCCTCCTTAAAAGAAATTTCGTCCTCAAAATTGACCTATTCGAATAATATCGGGTATTTTTCTCTCATCTCATCCTCCAACTCCCAAGTCATTTCTTCGCGATCGTGATTCTCCCACATAACTTTAACTAGCCTAATTTCCTTGTGCTTTAACTGTTTGACTTGACTATCCAAAATCTGGACTGGTCTCTCTTCATATGTCAAGTCAGGAGTAAGGTTTGGTATGTCTGTCTCCACAATTTGGCTAGGCTCTCCAATGTACTTCCTTAGCATAGATACATGAAACACATTATGCACACCCGCTAAGGATGATGGTAGCAACAGGCGATATGCCTTATCGCCTACTCGATCCAGTATCTCGAATGGCCCAATGTATCGGGGACTCAACTTTCCTTTCTTTCCGAATCGCAGCACACCTTTCATCAGTGAAACCCTTAGGAACACAGTCACTGATTTCAAATTCGCATAAGAAACTTCGTACCTCTGTCACGTTCTTTAGGGTAGGCCAGTTTTGGATAGCCTCTACTTTTCTCGGATCTACTGCTATACCCTCTTTTGTCACCACATGTCCAAGAAAAGCAACTTGCTTTAGCCAAAATTCACATTTCTTGAATTTGGCGTACAATTGTTGCTCCCTTAATAGCTGTAAGGTAGCTCTTAAATGTTCTCTATGCTCCTCATGGCTTCGAGAATAAACCAGAATATCATTGATGAATACAATGATAAATTTATCCAAGAATCCTTTAAAGACTCGATTCATCAAGTCCATAAAGGCGGCTGGAGCATTAGTCAATCCAAACGGCATTACTAGGAATTCATGGTGGCCGTATCTCGTTCTGAAAGCTGTCTTCTTCACATCCTCCGATCTTGCTCTCAGCTGGTGATATCCTGATTGCAGATCTATCTTGGAGAACACCATCGCACCTTGCAATTGGTCGAATAAGTCATCAATTCGAGGCAACGGATACCTATTTTTAATTGTCACCCGATTCAACTCTCAATAGTCAATGCATAACCGCAAACTATCATCCTTCTTCTTCACAAACAATACTGGAGCTCCCCATGGTGAGGAACTAGGCTGTATGAATCCCTTATCCAGTAAATCTTGTAGTTGCACCTTTAGCTCCTTCAACTCCACTGGGGCCATCCTATAGGGAGTCTTAGAAATTGGAGTCGTGCCCGACTCTAATTCAATTTCAAATTCCACCTCTCTCTCCGGTGGCAACGTAGTCAAACTTTCTGGGAACACATCTAAATACTCCTGTACAACCTCTATATCTTCTGGCTTCGACTCTTGCTCTACTTGACTATCCAGCACATGTGCTAGGTACCCTGTACACCCTTTTCCTAGCATCTTTCGAGCTTTTACAGCTGAGATGATCGGTATTGGTTGAAACTTCATATCAGCCTTAAATTCTAACTGCTCACCTCCAAGTAGATTAAAAACTACTCTCTTACCCCAACAATCGATATGGGCACTGTACTTCGATAATCAATCCATTCCTAGAATCAAGTCAAAATCTTGAAGGTCCAGTACTATCAAATCTGCCTCCAAACTCCTATCCTCAATCTGTATTGGACACTGTTTTACTAGGCTTGTCGACTCCATATACTCTCTAGAAGGGACTACTATCAGATATCCTACTGCCAATGTTTCAGGTTTAATACATAGGCTTTCTACCAATGTTTTTGATATGAATGATGAGTAGCACCATAATCAATCAAACATAAGTAACCAAGCCAAGGAGTGAGACATTACCACAAATCATTGTCGAGTCCTTCCGGTCAGCCTCCTCTTGAGTCATCGTATACACACGGGCAGGTACTCTTCCCGGTCCTCGTTTCTGTACTTGGGGACAGTTAGAGGCTATGTGCCCTTGCTTGTGACAGATATAGCAAGTCCTCAAATCCGGTGGACACTCTCCAATGTGAAACCTCCCACATTTATTGCACCGAGGTTTGTTACCTAACATTGGTCTTGGTTGACTACCTGGTAGTAACCTTGGGGTATATGTTGTTGGTCTGACAGCTCGTGCACTTCCTGGACCACCGCTTCGGTTGAAGTTTCTTGGCAAGGCTTGTCTTAATGGCCCAGAGGAAGAAGTTCCAGATTTAAATGTTTGCCTTTTCTGTTGTATCTCCTTTGAAATCTTTTTCTGATCCTCGTCTGCTAGCAGTGCTTTGTCTACCATTTCCGAAAAAGTATTAGCAGTAGACATCCGTACTATACTCCGGACTCTCGGGTTCAGTCCTGTTAAAAACCGATTCTTTTTCAAGTTTTCATCCTCGGCAATGAATGGAACAAATCGACACCCTTGTTCAAATCTTCGTATATATTCTCCTACCGACATTCCATTTTGCTTCAATTCTAGAAAGTCCTGAATCTTCCTAGCCTTTACATCAGTAGTGAAATACTTGTTGTAAAACATTTCCTTAAACTTCACCCAGGTTAAAGTGGATACGTCAACTGTTACTCGTGCACTTTCCCACCAGGTGCGGACATTTGTGGTTAGCATGAAGATAGCACACGACACTCTTTCGTTATCATTGAAGTGTAGATACTCAAATATTGCCTCCAAGGATTTAATCCACTCTTCTGCTTTCATCTGGTTATCACCTCCAGAGAATTCTTGAGGATTCATTTTGCGGAATCTCTCCACGACGTCATTCCTATGCTGAGGCGAGAGAGGTGGAGGTTGTTGGCGCATAGCCAAAAGTTGTTCCATGTGTTCCGTATGAGTTTGTTGTTGTTGTTGTATTGCCTGTTGTTGTTGCTGCAGTATGTCCAACATACGATTCAACGCATCTTGTTGGTTTACGTTGTTATCATTGGAGATTCCTTCTCCTCCTCTCACCGGGTTCCTTCTTGGCGGCATGTTTTAGCTTTATACATGTCATGTTATATCTAGGTTAGTTATGATATCGATAACCTTTCATATCATATGCAATATATAACAAAAGTCATTCATATATATATATATATATATATATACACGAAAATTTATATATTTTTCATATATATATATTAAACATTTCATACAAAATCGGCTTTTATAAGCACATCAACTCCTAAGGGTTTTCGTACCATAATTATAACCAAAAAGGGTATTCCTATTCATATCAAAAGGGTACGGAGGCTACTACATCGTACTATTTCTTAGTAGTGCGGCTCATAGATCAGAATATGTATCGGACGCGTCGTGGAAAGGCGCCCTCTACCCTCCACCAATCGATAGCATCAACTAATGCAATACGTTCGATCTCACGAGCAATCTCCACAGGTAGACCCCAATTATACATCATCCTATTGAGGGTCCGTCTAATCTGGAGTGGTAAGAAGACTCGGATTATGTTCCGATAACAATTTTGGTTGATTTGACCCTCCCATACCTCATCCAACAACTGTTGATCCCTGGGTAGGAGAGTCCTGCGTAAAGTCATCCGCATATAATCATGGTTGCAGTACTGGGTAAAACTATCATCAGCACATACTATCTACTGAATCAAATCATGTACTCTAGTCATGCGAGTAACTATATCCTGATCCGGTGTCATAACAAGGTTATTTAGTTCCACCCAATAAGTAGCTAGAGTGACCCTCTGCCTACGGGTCCTAGCAACCTGGGGTACGCGTCGTATATACGGCATCTACAACGTGAATATTTATAATCGTCATTATTTTACAGTGTATAATTGTATAACAACACAAAACATATACAACAATCATATACAGTTATTGAACCAAACAAGAAATAAATCAGAAATTTATTTATTTATTTACCGCCGAAGAGTGTACTGGTTCTCGGGCTCATGTGACACTTAGGACTCTACCCAACTTACTAAACTTAAGCTCTGATACCACTAAATTTAACTAGCGTAAAATTCGTAACCGTATAAGTGTACTGATCGGGATAATTATATTCGTACGTATGTATATAGTATATAGGGTACGTACGTGACAATCTGTAACCAGGTAAAAATATGTACTAGAATATATGGTATGTACGTAATTAGCGTTTATGTACGTGATTGTTGGGATTAATTAATGTATGTAAATATTTAGGAAAAAAATAATAATTTTAGATGAATTAATTAGTAAATCCTTTGTATATGTAATAAGTATAAATTATAGTATGTAAAATAATGATAGCCAAAAATAATAATAGTAATAATAATAAAACAATATATATACCTAAAAAAAAAGGTGGAAATTCATAGAACCTAACTAAATGAATTGCCTTGAAATCCATCACAATTTAAGCCTAATTTAACTTTGCATTTCACCAAAACTCGTTGACACATGACATAAGCATTAAATGTAAGAGATATTTAAGTAAAACAAATATGTGGGATAAGGAGACATTTTTGATGCCTCCCGTAACTATACAAAAATTAAAAAAGTGAAAGAGAAGGGAAGAAGGGAAAAGAAAGGAAAAGCTAAAAAAGATTTTGGGAAAATTTAATCTAGGGTAAGTATGTTTCATTTTATTTTTGTTTTGTTTATGCTTTCCATTTTTATGAGTTGTTTAATTAATGTCAAATGTGATTATGATGGTTTTGTAATGATTTTGACTCTTGATGTTTGATGATGGATAATTAAGCATGCATGATGAAAAATGTGCTTAGTGTGAAAATTCTGAATTTCTTTTAGGGATGGAAAAACCCGAATTTGGGGTGAATTATTTTAGGATCTTGGAGTGAGTTTTTGAAAAAATGCAAAGCATGAAAGTTGTGGATATATATGTCTACTACATCGCTGTGAAATGTCGTGATTTTTAGAAAAATAAACATGGAGTTATGACTGATATGACGTGGGTTGCTCAAATGGATACCTGCTGGAAAAATATTTTTCGTCCGAAATTGTGTGTGAATTATTTCGAGATCTTAGAGTGATTGTTAGGAAAAATACAAAGAAGGAAAGTTGTTGATCTATATGTCTACTATTTCTCCTTAAAATTTCGTAATTTTTAGATATATATGTAAGGAATTATGGCCAAATTGGTATGGGTTATGTAGGCATACTATTGCTGAAAAAAAAAATATTTGTAAAATTAAGTGGGCTTAGATTTAGATGAATGTGGGCATGAAATAAACCCATGGACTTAACCTAAAACATATGGGCTTGAAAAAAAAAATGGATTCTATTAAATGGACTTAAGTTAAAACAAGATGGACTTAAACTTATAACTAAGGTGGACTTAGATCAAAACAAATGGATTTGAGTTTGGATTATAAGAAATGAGTTTGAACTAAGATAAAGTTAATAAACTTGGATTAAGCTAATGGACCTAGAATAAATTAAATGGACTTGGACTACAAGTAAAAAGCTTGGTTTTAAAAAAAATAGATGGGCTAAGATTAAAAGAAATGAGCTTGGACAAAAAAAATAATAATAATAAGTAAATAAATAAATTTATTCTTTTAATAAGGGAAATATTTAGATCTTAATATTAATGAAATTAATGAACAATATTAATGAACGGAGGTTGTGTTCCCGCTATGAGTACCATGATTGGTATGTGAACGATGGGTGAATCCCGAGTGTGAGTTGGACCGTGAGTATGGTTTGAGAAATAAGAATTGGTACCCGAGTTTGTTTGAATGTGATTAAACATGTCATCACGTGCATCACGTGCATTGGAGGAAATTAATTTTGAGAGAAATCATTGAGTTTTGAATTGACACGGTTTGATAACCGAATTGAGTGGAATGAGTAATAGTAAGGAATCCATAGTGCGAGCTTTATTTACTAACACCATTAAGGGAGGGATAATTCTGCTAACCGTGTGCTACAACGAGGGATAATGCCGTTGCGAGCAGTAGGTGATATTGAGATCACTAAGAGAAAGTAATAGAGCAGTAGGTGATAACATGATCACCGAGTGATAGTTCGCACAGACTTGCATATACCTAGGGTACCCGGAATAAAATAGATGAAAATGTGGGAAACACAATAGCATTGCATATCACGTGCATCAACCTACTTACTGAACTTTGGCTCATTCTGTTATTGTATTTGTGTGTTGTTCAGGCAAGAGTAAGGTTAAGCTGATCGAGGATGCTACCGGTTCTCGCTAAAAGAGGCTCGTGACACTTAGGACTCTACCCAACTTATACGGTTACGAATTTTACACCACCACCATTATACGGTGCATGTATTATCGGGGAAGTTGATGGATGATAACGCTTCAGCACTCTCTCTAAACCACCGAGCCACCACAACAAAGCTACATGAAAACGTGATGAGATGTATATATGCAAATCTTATTGCATTGTGTCGCTTTATCTCGCCCAGTTTGTGCTGACTCAGTAGTGATCTATATCTATGATTGTAGGGAATTAGCATCTTACTGCCAATAATCTAAGCTAATCACAACTTTACAAATGTGAACAAGAAGCTCTTTGTATAAATGAATTACCTGGTATAATCCCTCCATTGGAGCATGGACTGCTCCTTTCAGCAATGCAACCAACAACCAAAAAGCATCCTCTTCGCTCATATAAAGAAGTAGTAGACCAGCTAAAAATCCCATCCCCTGCATTTTTTAACAATTGCAGTCATTCACCAGTCGGTGAATTAAGTAAATTTAAGATCCATAAATCACACAAGTCTCAGACCTGGACATATCCAACATCTCTATCATACACAGAGTAAGCCTTCAAAACATTGTATAGGGACCTTTGACCAGGACCATGTCTCTGCTGGAAGAAAACATGTGACGGGAAGGTCCGTGAAATATCTCTAATTATATCCAGCTCCGATGCTGATGTCTCATATAAAACTAGTTGCTGCAGTAAAGATATACATCATTATGACACAAATTAATCCATGTGTGGCTGTGTGCACATCAAGCAGAGGGAAAAGAGCATGATATGCAATACTAACATGAAAAGCTAAAATTAACATCAGAAACCAAGGAATGTGCATTCATTTATTCTTTTTGGGATATAATTCCCCAGCCACTTTTGATCTTTTCACGGTTAATGTACAGATCATGTAGTAGTAAATTTCTCTAAGAATAAATCCCAAGCCAATACTTATTGTAAAATTTCTTTGCAAGTGTACATTGAAAACAAATCACTCTTGTGTTTCTCTCATATGAAGGCACATAAGAAGACAGAGCCTTATTTGGTCTATTACGTGCAAAAGCTCATTAGTGTCTACCCTATTAAGTGCCCTAAACAAAAAAAATTATCTCATAAAGCAATTTATCCTTCCAAATTTGGTTCACGGTGGGCAAGGAAAATAGCCATGGGGTCTTAGAAATGATTAGCAAACGAGCTTCTCAAAACCCTCAAGAGGTCTAAAACCCTCTTAGCTACCCTGATGGAAAGCTAAAACTATAAAAAATAGGAATAGAAGAAATAATTCCTTTGTCTAGCTTAGATTCCTTACAAAGAACAAGAGAAAGAAGAGCACTGAAGGACACATGATTGGATGCCAGTAAGAGCTATAAGAAAGAAATATCCCTTCTCAAAGTCTTCTAAGAAGAATATGATTTGTTTTCTTTTACCTACTGTACTTGAAAAATGATCTACAGATATTTTTGGAATAAAGCTTCATTGTATGTAATCTGCAATAATTTCAGCACCGATCCATTAATTTTTATTTGAGAGTTGTAGAGCCCTAGTCAAAGCCAAAAATTTCATACATGAATATACCATAGCAGCTCCCTGGATTGTGTTCATAGGCACTGTTCCTACAGATAACATGCCATCCCCTTCTGCTTTCAGTTTCAAATCCAGAACAAATCACCATTTATCTATGTACCAAAAAACCTTAGAATTCCCAGAAGTAACCATGTACATTGATCAAACAATAGCCCTGAATCTAAATTACATGGCAGTCACACATCAATACAAGGCAATACTATTTGAATGTTAAATGTCTTTTAAGAAGAAAAAAAATGAGTAATGAAAACAAACTAAACAAGCAACCTTGTGTATGTCGATGCACACTTTATTTTTCATTTTCTTACATGCAGCTTTAACATTAATAAGCATGGCAAGACACAATTGCTCAACAAGGTTTCCTAGCTAATCCCTTCCTTGTTATGCTACATAGCTTCCCTAGGGTAGGAGATTATAGAGACAACTGTCAAGTAAATGGGAAATATAGGCAATTTTTTACAGTCTTTCTTAAGGGAAAATGCCTGTGCTGCTTAAATGTCTGTAATGAATGTTCTTGAACTTGGAGATTGCTAAAGTTCAGAAATTTAATTTGGGACTATATAGAGCATTCAGTACGCAACAGAGAGAATTATCCATCTCTGGTGGGACTCTTGGCATCCTCATGGACCATTGGTCAAACAATATGGTCAGAAGATCAATTTTTAATCTGAATCGCCTTCTACAGCAAGGCTTTTACAGGTGATAAACAGCAATGAAAGTAAATGGCTTGCTCAGATGCCATGGAAGCCATTCATTGTGCAATTTGTGGCTTTGTCTCCCCTTATCCTTGGCAAAGCAATGGTGTTACATGGAAACTCACTAATGATGGGCAATTCTCTTCTATGAGTGCTTGGGATTTGATCAAGAAAAAACGAAGCAGAACAGACAGGTTTAAGTTGATTTAATGGCCTCTATGTACTCCAAGGCACAGCTTTATTTTCTGGCTAGCTATTCTGGACAGGTGAACTCTAAAGATGAGGCACATCAGAATGGACAGAGTCATGGCCTCAGTTTTTGTGTTAAGCAAAGGATGATGAAGACAGAAATCACCTCTTCTTCACTTGCATATTCTTTAAGAGAGTCTGACAACCATTTCTCCAAATTTGTGGGAATAATAGGGTTGTTTCTGTTTGGAACTCTGAGATGAACTTGGAAAAAATCTCAATTCAGAAATACTCTTTTCAATCTATTGTTATGAGGCTTCATTGGTGTTCTTTTCTACTGTATTTGGAAGGAAAGGAACCAATTCAGTATATCAAGCCATCACAAACTAAGCCCAATAATTTTAGGCATTGCCATCAGCAAATGCTCTTTTATAGCATGCCAGTATACCATCCATTGCAAAAGAACCAAAGTTGAATCAAGTATATTGACTAATTGTTGAAAACATTAAGATGGAAAACCAATGCATGATTTAATCAATCAACATGGACTTTGATTTTAATTTTTATTATCTGATAGCTTTAAATCTTGTGCCTTCAACACCTGTGTTGAAGTGAACAAACCAATGTGCAAAATATTCAGAAAAAGGAAGAAGTGAGGGGGTCCGGTAACAACTGAAGAACTAAAGATGAATAAATGATTTTAAAGCTCAAAGATAATTTAAGCAAAGCCACTACACATTACAAATAGAATCTCATTACTAAAATCATGAGCAAAATAGCTTAGATTATATATCTCAATCAAGACAAGTGAAGGAGTACCTCATAAACCCCAGGGTTCATCAGCAAAATATCTCGACTTCCAGATATCAACTGCCAAACAAGACCCCTTAAACAGTCAGGGACTCCTTTCCTTATGCACCTCTTAACAACACGAGGATTTCTTCGAACATATTGCTTCCATTCACTCCCTCCAACCCCAATCATCTTCCTCCATTTTCTTACCCTTCTTTCTTCCCTGAAATTTTTTTATGTCCGCAATCAATAATCAAGATTATTATATATTAGTATGCAAGGAGTATCCATCAATGAACCTTTGGCATTAACTCATTGGGAATATTGGAAGTGACCTATGAAAGAAACAGCGTACCTCTCAAATTCATAAGCTGACTTTCCCTTGGTTAAACCATGTGGTGAATTATTAACCTCTTGCTTCACAAAGCCAAACCTATCCAGTGGTCTAGGTGATGGAAGTGGTCCTGGCTCATATTCATCTATTTTTTTCTTCTCCATGCTACTATTTGAAAGACACTTTGGTATGCCACAAGGCAGAAGACCTAACTCTCCCTGACATGGCAATCCACTAACCAATCTCAAATCACCTGCAAAACCAAAATTTAATTAGCTGAAAGTCATACAGCTAATAATACTATTAGTTATTACACATTGAATACATAAACTCAATTGAAATAAAAAGGAATCAAACCTCATTCTTAACTAGAGTTTTAGTAAACCATGAGAGTATCAAAATTAACAAAACATTCTAAGCATGCAAGTAACCGTTGTTCAGGTTAGTTAAGGAAAGTGAAAACAAGTGCAGAGATTTGAGAGTTAATTTCAAGTATATACGTATACAAGAATGTTTCATAACTGGTGAAGATCCTAATTAGAAGTAAACATATTCAAGCACAATGACGGCAACTAATATCGTTCAATAATACTGAAGTCACAGCAGCAGCATAGCTGTTTAGAAATGACAGGAACAATAACGAGCACAGACTAAAGCAAAGGAAACCACTTTCAAAAGAAGCATGGCAATGGATAGCAGCTACAAGTATAGATGACCAGAAAGTTAAATGCAAGAAAAAATAAATAAGAAGTTTATCAATGCTAAAAATGAACATGTCCAATTCATAATACTATACACTAAACAACAAACAATGGAACTTTCTCTCAAGCCTAAATGAATTCAAACAAAACTTCTACCGACCAAAAAAATAATCAGCCAACAGGATCTCGAATTCCCGTAACAGTGAATGTATCTAAAAGAGAAATCAGAGACAAGAAAAAAGCACTGAACTTGATGGTGAAAATATGAACCAATAAGATTGAAAAATAAAACCCACAAATCTTTTTCATTGGCATCAAATTGGTTAATCTCAAAACCGTGAATTTATCACTACATTAAGCCAACACAAAGAACATATACCTGGGTTTTTAGTTTTTTTTTTGCCTGGTAATGATTAGCTCCAAAAATATATCTACATATATATTTTCTATAATTGAGAAAGAGAAAAGTGGATATGTTGGACGAGACTGGTACGTTTTGTAAACCAATTGGAGCTTAATGCGTGTTGTTGCATAAAAACTCCATTCTAATAGTTGGTCATTTCCACCAAGCTCATTCTCCTCATTTACACATGTCTCTTCATTATCTAAATTTAAAGTAGCGAAAGGTGCTTCGATACTCTCCCAACTTATGTCCTCTCCATCAAGAAGACCGGGTTCTTCACAAATCCATTTATTCAATAGATCAATGTTGTCAAGGCTAATGGGATCTAAAGCATCTCTTGTTACTGCTCATATTCCTACAAAGAATAAACACGAAAAAATTAAAAATTAATAGCAATGTAATAGAAAATAATTATTAATATAATAATATTGATATTTTACCTCTGTTGAATCTGAGATTATAGCGAACAAATACTAAATCGTTTAATCTCTTGTGCTCAAGCCTATTTCGCTTTTTGAATGGATGTATTCAAATACACTCCAATTTCTTTCGCACTCGGTTGCACTACAGACATTGACTAAGAACTCGAATTGCAAACTTTTGAAGTTACGGAGTATCATTGCCGAATTGCTCCCACCATGAAATTAGATAAGAAAATTTGAATAAATCAAATATTATAGATAAAAAGATATTATATTGTAAAAATAAAAGTTATTACCGGATTTAACTTTTCTCTTTGACTGAATAGCTAGGGACATGCCAAAATCACCAGTTGACATATTATTAGAGTTTTATTGATCCAGTAGTTCTTAGCTTGAATCTCATCATCTTTATTTTATTTAATAAAAATTAAATACAAGATAAAATAAATCAGTGTAAATTTCAAGTTCAAAAAATCTTTAATTGAAAAAATAATATAAATTATACTCTAAAACTTTACCGACTAAAATAATCTCTACATGGGGTCCTGCTAGCCATAATTAGGGCACGTGCTAAAGAGGAATCAAGCCGAAATTATAAGCCACTCTCTTTCAAGTTTCAAGCTGCTACCCTTTTTAACCTTTGTTGTTGACGAGGCTTAAGATTCTTAGATATGTGGACCCCTCTTGCTTGTGCTTTGCCTTTCAATTACACGCTACACCTCCTTCTCTCCTTCTTGCTTACTCCACTCCCAAGTCCCAACAATGCCAACTCTTCTCCCTCCTATCTCCCAAGGTTCCCAATTTGGGATTTTTCTTCTTTTCTTTTCTTTCCTTCATCTTTTCCCTTGTAACTTCTAAACACATGCATTTTCCTTGAAAAGTTTACTCATTTTGCAACAAAAATACAATCCAAAAAGAGAAAAAAAGAGAGGAGGAGATTCTCCCCGTCTCTAGTTCTTCAATTCATTAGCTCTTCTTTTTCGTTTCTATGAAGAACTATAAGCCAAAACATTTCACTTAGAAAGTTTACTTCTTTTGCTTCAAAGAAAAAGAAAAAAGGCACATTCTTTTGTTTCATCTTCTCTTGTCTGTAAAGATGAAGAAAAGAAGCCATCAAAGAAAGAGACTTTTACTAGTTTTCCTTGCTTGGGTTTTCTTCAATCTTTCATTTTGCAAACTCTCAAGCAAGCCCGGATCTTGAAGTGATGTTACGTAGCGATTGAAAGAGAGTATCCGGATCAATTAATGCGTCCATTGATGGATTAGGAGACTAAGGCAACAGTGTTTGATATGAAACCTTATAAGACACCAGGGCCGGATGGGTATCAACCAGTCTTTTATCAATCTCAATGGCAGGTGGTGGGACAGTCAGTATGCCGGTATGTTAAAGGTATGTTTGAAGGCAAAAATGATATTAGTGAGGTTAATCATTCGTATTTAGTGCTTCTTTCTAAAGTCCGGATGCCAGAGTATTTATATCAGTTTAGGCCAATTGGCCTATGTAATGTCATCTTTAAGGTTGTGACAAAGGTGATAGTGGGGAGACTAAAACCATTGTTGCCGAACCTGATTAGTGAAGTGCAAAGCAGTTTTGTTCCAGGAAGGCATATCACGGACAATCTAATTATCGGTCAGGAAATTGTTCACTCAATGCGACGAATGAAGGGTCGGAGAGGATTTATGGCTATTAAAGTGGATTTGGAAAAGGCTTATGATAGACTGAGTTGGAGCTTTATTCGAGACACTCTAGTGGATGCTAGATTGCCAAGTGATTTGGTAAGGATTATTATGCAATGTATAGAAACTTCAACGCTCAGTGTTTTGTGGAATGGCCATGCTTCTCAGGAGTTTGTTCCCTGTCGAGGTATAAGACAGGGGGATCCTCTTTCGCCTTACATTTTTGTGATGTGTCTAGAAAGGCTTTCTCAAATTATTAATAGGAGTGTAGATGCTGAGGAATGGAAGCCGTTTTCAGTGAAGAGGAATGGGCAAAAAATTTCGCATTTATGTTTTGCTGATGACATGTTACTGTTTGCAGAAGCTAATTTGGACCAGTTAGAAAGGGTGCAACAATGTCTTCAGGAGTTCTGTATAGCTTCGGGGCAAAGAGTAAGTGTTGCAAAAACAAAAATTTTCTTTTCCAAAAATGTTTCAAATACCTTGGCCACTACTATAAGTAATAGGAGTGGATACAAGGTCACGATGGATTTGGGCAAATATCTGGGAGTTCCTTTGTTGCATCAGAGGATTACCAAACGGACATACAACTATATTCTGGAACAATTGCAGCAAAAGCTAACTGGGTGGAAAGCAACAACTCTATCATTAGCTGGAAGGATCACTTTATGTAAGTCGGTGCTATCAACCATTCCTTTGTACCCAATGCAAGCAGCGGTAATCCCTAAGCATACTTGTAATGAAATTGAGAAGATTTGTAGAAGATTCATATGGGGGACTCAAGATGGTAAAGACAAGATTCACCTTGTGAACTGGGCAAAGCTGTGTCAGCCTAAGGAAGAGGGAGGTTTGGGGATAAAGAAAATGAAGATAATGAACAAGGCATTTATCATGAAGATAGCTTGGGAGCTATCTCAGGGGAATTCCATGTGGGCTAAATTTTTAAAAGAGAAATATGTAAAGACGCATCGAGGGAATGATCACCCAACTGCTACAGCGAGAGACTCATTGCTTTGGAAGGAGATTTGCCAAGTCTGGCCTACGGTGCAACAAAAGTCTAACTGGGTTCTAGGGAATGGTAAAAAAATATTATTCTGGAAGGATAGTTGGTTGGCTAACTATGGACCACTGGCTAATCACATCATTGGAGGAATTATGTTAGTGAATAGTAATAGCACAGTGACTGATATGGTGGATGACAGGGGAAAGTGGAAATGGGAAGAATTTGCTCATATTATACCCATGCCAATTGTGATGGAGATTGCAAGTCATATTCCGCCTACTCAGGATATGACTACGGACAGAAAGATTTGGGACCAGTCTCCGAATGGAATTTTCAAGACAAAAACAACATACAATTTGCAGGACGAAAGGCAGTTAATGGAATAGGAGCCTATATGGAAGGTCATTTGGCAGTGGAAAGGAATGGAGCGGATTAAGGTGTTTATCTGGACTGTGGCACACAATTCTATCATGACAAATGATATGAGGTGGAGACGAAAATTAACTGATAATCGTTGTTGTGGGCATTACATTAGTGAAGTGGAAACGACTCTTCATGCTTTGAGAGATTGTCCCAGGGCAAGAAGAATTTGGGAGGTGTTTGTCAAGGCGGAGCAAAGAGAGTTATTTTTCAGCCAAAGTGGATATATTTGGTTGGTATCAAATTTGGACAATAGAAGCAGAGATGTAAATAGACAGAAATGGTCTTTGGAGTTTGGCATAATTCTATGGTACATATGGAAAGATCGCTGCAATAATGTGTTCGGTGCTTCTCAAGGCCATTGGTATGGAACTATTCTAGCTATAAAAAGAATGGTTTCAGACCATACAAGCATTCATGGGGCGTGTACAGGGGAGCGGAATCGCAGATCGGAAACTCTGCAGGTTGGTTGGAAATATCCACCACATAGGTGGATTAAGTTGAATGTGGATGGGTGTAGTAAAGGCAATCCTGGGCAAGCAGGTGCTGGAGGTATTCTTCGGGATGCATTGGGTACTTGGGTAGCAGGTTTTGCGAGGAATAATGGGATTTGCTCGTCGGTTACCGCGGAGCTATGGGCAGTATACATAGGCCTTCAACTAGCTTGGGACAAAGGGTTTCGAAAGGTGATTATGGAATCTGATTCTAGGGTGGTAATCGACCTCATCAGGGCAGATAAAGTTAGCATGTCCAGAAATTGCGCTTTAATCGAGAAAATCAGGGACATGCTGACTAGAGATTGGGAGGTCCGAATAGATCATATTTATAGAGAAGCTAATTGTGTAGCTGATTGGCTGGCCAATTATGGTTTGAGCAGAAATGTTTTTGATAATCAGTCTGATGTTTTAAGGGACCCACCGTCAGGGTTATACACTTTGTTGTACTATGATCTGATTGGATCTACTATTCCTAGAATAATATAGTAGGGCATTAGCCCCGATTTTCATCAAAAAAAAAAAAAACTCCATTAACAGTGGAGCCGAAAACGACAGGCAAAATTATATGGAAAGGAAGACGGGAAACGACGTGTCGTTTATGTTTGTTATTTTCCAAATTAAGGCTTTAGAGATTGAACACAGTTGAATCTCAATGTCAGATTTGAACTTAAAAGTAAAGTTATCATTCGGTATTTTGTTTGGAACAAAACGTTCGGTTTTGGTGCATTCAGCGTTCAGCTTCGGTTTGTATCTTGTTCATATTTATTTAATTATATATATGAAAAAAATAAAATATTAATTTAACAAGTATAATTTAAATTCAAGATAAATGAACTTTAAATTATACAATACAAATATAATCTTAAAATTGGAAACATCTTTAAAATTCCAAAATATTATGAAAGTAAAATGTTCTAAAATAAAAGAAAAATACATCAAACATCTTGTTTGTGGAACATAAGGAAAGTTGTCAACAAGGCATTCTAATAGTTGGTCATTTCCACCAAGCTCGTTCTCCTCATTTACACATATCTCTTCATCATCTAAATTTAAAGTAGCGAAAGGTGCTTCGATACTCTCCCAACTTATGTCCTCTCCATCAAGAAGACCAGGTTCTTCACAAATCCATTCATTCAATAGATCAATGTTGTCAAGGCTAATGGGATCTAAAGCATCTCTTGTTTTGCTCAAATTCTTACAAAGAATAAACACGAAATAAATTAAAAAATTAATAGCAATGTAAAAGAAAATAATTATTAATATAATAATATTGATATTTTACCTCTGTTGAATCTTTATATTATAACAAACAAATACTAAATCATCTAATCTCTTGTGCTGAAACCTATTTCGCTTTTTGGAATGGATGTATTCAAATACACTCTAATTTCTTTCGCACTCGATTGCACTACAGACATTGACTAAGAACTCGAATTGCAAACTTTTGAAGTTACGGAGTATCATTGCCGAATTGCTCCCACCATGAAACTAGATAAGAAAATTTGAATAAATCAAATATTATAGATGAAAAAAAAGATATTATATTGTAAAAAATAAAAGTTATTACCTGGATTTAACTTTTCTCTTTGACGAATAGCTAGGGACATGCCAAAATAACCAGTTGACATATTATTAGAGTTTTATTGATCCAATGAGTTCTTAGCTTGAATCTCATCATCTTTATTTTATTTAATAAAAATTAAATACAAGATAAAATAAATCATGTAAATTTCAAGTTCAAAAATCTTTAATTGAAAAAATAATATAAATTATACTCTAAAACTTTATTGACTAAAATAATCTCTACAGGGGTAGCTAGCCATAATTAGGGCACGTGCTAAAAGAGGAATCCGAACCGAAATTATAAGCCACTCTCTTTCAAGTTTCAATCGCTACCCTTTTTAACCTTTGTTGTTGACAGAGCTTAAGATTCTTAGATATGTGGACCCCTCTTGCTTGTGCTTTGCCTTTCAATTACACGCTACACCTCCCTCTCTCCCTTCTTGTTTACTCCACTCCCAAGTCCGAACAATGTCAAATTGCCAACTCTTCTCCCTCCTACCTCCCAAGGTTCCCAATTTTGGCTTTTTCTTCTTTTCTTTTCTTTCCTTCATCTTTTCCCTTGTAACTTATAAGCACATGCATTTTCCTTGAAAAGTTTACTCATTTTGCAGCAAAAAATACAATCCAAAAAAGAGAAAAACAAGAAGAAGAGGAGGAGATTCTCCCTCGTCTCGAGTTCTTCAATTCATTAACTCTTTTTTTTCGTTTCTATGAAGAACTATAAGCCAAAGCATTTCACTTAGAAAGTTTACTTCTTTCAACGAAAGAGAAAAAAAGGCACCTTCTTTTGTTTCATCTTCTCTTCTCTGTAAAGATGAAGAGAAGAAGCCATCAAAGAATGGGACTTTTACTAGTTTTCCTTGCTGGGTTTTCTTCAATCTTTCATTTTGCAAACTCTCAAGCAAGCCCAGATGCTGAAGTGATGTTCTAGTAGCAGTTGAAAGAGAGTGGAGATTTGGGTTGATTTTTGATGGATTATCGATGAGCTGGGGTTAAGAGATGAAAATTGATTTAGGAATTTTTGAAATCGGGTTGAATCTGTGTTTTGTAAGAGAACTTGAAATGACGTCGCTTTGGTTGGACCTGAGATGGAACGCCTGATGCGAACGAGCGTGTCCGACCGAATTGGGTCGGATTTTCCGGATTCGACCGAATTCAAACCAGGATAAAACGTCGCCGCTTTGTCCATGATTTTGAAGTGAAATGTATTTTCAAAATACAATTTAATACTTTTCATTCAGAAATGTATTAAAATATATTTTTTTTAATTTTTAAAATTATTTTTAACAGTAACATATGAAAATAATCTAAAAATACCAAAAAAAATTAATTTAAAATAAAAATAAATATAAATATATATTTTTTTCTTTTCAAAAACATAATCTCAAACAATCAAATTTAAAAGCAAAAGCCACAGTACTTCCATGTATACTCTTTGGTGGTACTGTAATACGCACTTACATCAGACTGAATCCTACAGGATCATGGATTCCCTACTCAGATTTCTTGTCGTGATCATGTTTTCGAAAACATTAGCTCTCAAGGCAGCTGGCTAAGCTTGATGGAAAGTGGCAGATGGCCTGCAATCTATTTTGTTTTTGGTTCTGTTCATGGAAAGATGAGATCACCCGGGTGGATGGTTTCCCCCACTGCCTGTCATTTTCCTGGAAATTCAGTGCTCTTCCACGCAGCTGTCACTCCAAATCAAATGTATTCCTGGCAAGCGGTGCAATCGGTATGATTTTTCACACCCATAAGCACCGTTTTTATTATTTTTTATTTTATTTCTGGGGGTTCGCTCTTTTCCTTGCCCATCAAGTTTCGTCACGTGAACAATCTGATTCCTGCTGTGTGATCATTAGTTTTTCGGTTTTTTTTTTCCCAATGCATTATTGTGCAGTGTGAACCCATCAGCCAAGTTGCAGAGAAGACTTCAAGTGTTTTATTTATTATTATTTCCAAATCAACAGGCTTGTCCCTTTGAGGGTAAGAAAAGAATGGTTGTGAACTTTTGAGGTTGCAGTAAAGCAGAAGGGAAGAACTAATCAGATATGTTGCAAGACATTACCATTCAATAATTCTAAGAACAGTTTTCTTCTTGTAATAGAACATGAATTACATCTAAATTTTATTTTAAATTTTGTTTATTTGCAGCGATTGCTGTCAGCTTGCCATTCGAGGCGTTGAACCCCACTTCAAAATATCGCTGTTTTGAGTCTTCTCTTCAGCTCCTTCCTGCAGAAAAATAAGAATCAGACTGCTGCGACCTTTTTTTCAAAACCCTCTGGTTTTAGATTCTTGAGTCTGTTAAAGCTTGTTTACCTCATGAGATCCCTGTCAATGGTCGAAGAAGATAACAGTCCCCTGTTCTCCTCAGCCCTCCTTAGGAGGTAGGGGATAACCATCTGAATAGGTCCATATGGCGTGTATTTGCTAACTAGAAAACCTGCATTTCTCAGACCAAATGAAAGCGCATCTGACATTCCATAGAGCTGAGCAAACTCGAGCTTTCTGTTCCTTTTCTCAATCCCCAATTCTATTGCCTTAGTCGCTGCCAGTCTTCCTGCAAATTGGACAAAGAACCCTGAATCGAAACATATTTGTTAAAAATTTAAGCTGTAACACCTTTTAATATGATATATATTATTATCTAACACACCCATCTCAAGTGAAAACCTTTTAACCTAGAAATTTGCATATACTCACATTATCTTTGAGCTTGATTTTTATTAAATAAAATAAGGATGGTTAGATTCGAACTCGTGACCGCTGGATTAATACGACTCTGATACTATGTTAAAAAATCATCTCACCTAAAAATTTAAGCTGTTAGATGAGACCCCATAATATGATTTATATTATTATCTAACACCCCTCCTCAAGTGAAAGTTCTTTGAGCTTGAAACTTGCACAAGTCTATATTATTAAGGAACCATCTCACCTTAAAATTTAAGCTGTTAGGAGAGACCCCAAAATATGATTTATATTATTCTTTAATACACCCCTCAAGTAAAAGTATTTTGGGCTTGAAACTGCATACAGACTCAATCTACCTTGTGCTTGATTTTTATCAAATAGAATGAGGGTGATGAGATTTGAACTCGTGATCATTAGGTCAATAAAGTTCTGATACCATATCAAAGAATCATTTCACCTAAAAACTTAAATTGTTAGATAAAATTTTATAATATAATTTATATTATTACCTGATTCAACGTTATGTGTTGCAAGAATGACTGCATTTGAGCTATTAGCGATGTTTCCAAGCATGAAAGCAGCACAATCGTTGTAGCAAGCATGAGTCTCTTGAATACTATTATGAATTGGAGATTCATAGCCTAATGAAGAGGCTATTTTTCTTTCACTTGACATATAAGCACCTCTCACTAACTTAAATCCCATAGGAATTCCCATCTCGTCAGCGGCTTTAGTTGCTAGTAACAGCCTCTCTTTTGCGTCTTTCAAGTAGGCTTGAATTGTATTATACACGATGGGATTGCCATTTTTGCCGTGCTTGGTTGCAGTCAAGTATGTCAGGTAATCAATGGCAGGCTGAACAGCTATATGTTCTGCATCCACAGTTAAAGGGATATTGGCCTGGACACATTTTTCACAGAGTTTCCACAATCTCTCGTGGCCTGATTGGAGATCAATCTCTTCCTGTGGGGTTAATGGCTCTGGTTTTTCGAGTGTATGATACAAAGGGCTGGAATCAGAAAAAATTGGAAAACTGTTTTGTTTCCATGGAAGGTTGAAGGAAGGATCTCTCTGTTGCCACCTTAACAAATCACTAACTCTCTTTAACAAGCTTAAGGGGAGCAATGCTGTGACCTTTGCCACCACACTGCTCACCTGATGCAAAAAATAAAACAAATTTAGCAAATTGGTCTCTAGCTTTACTTTGAAGAAGATCGAACTTGTCGGCTGACAAAAAAATATTCAAGACAAACAGAACAGAGACAAGAAATCCTTGAAAAAAACTAAAGAAAATGGGGTAATTAAGGAAGAAATAAATCTTACAGAAGATGGAGGAAGAGACATGGCAGATTGAACCGAATCAAGAAACCCTTTCAAATTATGATCACAGGCATCGTTATTACTCGTATATTCAACAGCAAAATCCAACATAACTCTCAAACCGGCTTCATTAACTCTCTCAATACACCTTCTGGCCTCAACAACATCTTCTCCAGCACAAAAGTGGTTATAGAACGTATGCCTTACCGCCTCTAACACAACATCACGCACAATATTGTCTGTCTCCATAATCTTGGAATTCATAACCCGCATCCCAAAGTCAACCAGAGGACCTTTAGCAACCATGTGAAGATTTGAAGATGCACGCAAGAGTTTGGTAGTTGGCAAATTTGAGAAAAGTTTTTGGTGGTCATTAAAGTCTAGGATGGATGGTTTTGCATGATCTTGACTGACAGTGGGAGGTTCTTGAAAAGGGGTTTCGGTTTTTTCAGCCAAATTTAAAGGAGAGGCGGCGGCGGAGGTTTTAGAGGAGGAGGAGGAAGTGGCGAGGGACCTTGCGATGAAGAAATGAAGGTTTTGGAGCTGTTTTGGTGGCAGAACTTTTGTTGCCATGAAAGGTGGAGTAGATGCAGCTCTTCTTTTTCCCGAATCTTGTGAGAAAGATATGGAGGATTATATAGGAATTTTATTTGTACTGCTAATTTATGAATTTATATAAAATGTGAAATTTAATTTGAAAAAGAAATATTTCCAGAATTGTTTTTAAATATAAAAATATTATAGGAATGCAATTATTCAATAAAAAATCATCTAAAGGGTAGGTAGCATTTGTTTTAATATGTTAGGACAACAAGATATATTATAAAAATTATTAGGTGAGTCTAATTCATTATTTAAAATTATAATATATATTAAAAGAGGTCCCAAGTCAAGTCAATTACTATGTATGGTAAACAAATCAATGTGAATTATAATAATTTTGCTCAGTTTTCGAGTCGGTTCAGTTGGTTCAATTCACCGATTTATTGATTTTTTAAATAATTTTACATAGTAAAATAATCATTTTGTCCATTAAAAAAGACAAAAATCAGATGCTTGCTAGAGGGGTGCCACAATAATTGCATATTTTCGTTCCGGTTTGGTTAGTATCAAATCTATGACGTATACAAATTTAATTATTTATATTTTGATGAACTAGATTCATCCAATAATTCTTACATGTGCAAGATGTCCCATGAAGATAAACTTTCCTAAATTATAGATTTTTTTTAAAAAAAATTAAGAAATAAATTAATTTTATTATGGTGTGATAGATATGAGATTCACTTATCAATATTTCTTCTTTAATTCGATTGTTTTAAGGAACATAATTTTTATTTTGTTTTTTACTACATCAACTCATGTTTTTTTTTTTATTATTCTAGATTTCTCAAAAGCACACATCGACAATTCAACTTCTACCTCCACTGTAGTAAATGTTAAGCTACTTTGCGATTAATGGGAATAAACAAATGTAGAACACCATCAAGCATAAGCAACAAAAAGAAGAAGAGGGAAGCCAAGGATAAAATCTTGAAGAACTAAGAATAAAAATGACAACAAATGAGGAAAAATTATAGGATAGCAAAACAATAAACCTCCCAAAAATTAAAAAAAAAATCACCTGAAATAATGAGATATTAATAATGTCAAGAAACTATTTCAGCTAGAAGTTTAAACTATTAGATGAGACCTTAGCAAATGATTTATATTGTTCTTTAACATTCCCCTCAAGTGAAAGCCATTTGAGCTTGATACTTGCACAAACCAATATTATCATGTGATTGATTTTTCATTAAATAAAATATGGGTAATGAAATTCAAACTCATGATAGCTGAGTCAACAAGATTCCGATACCATATCTAGAAAACATATTACCTAAAAGTTTAAATTATTAGATAAGATCTCAAAATATGATTTATATTATTCTCTAACAAATAAGAAAAAATTAGAAAAACCAAGCCATAATAAAAAAAATAATAACAAAGAGCAACCTAGGCTATTCAATAAAGTTGCATCGCACAAACTAGACTAAGAAAGGAAAACACAAATTTAAATGGATTAAATTCAAATTTTTTAGAACATGGAACATATACTTATCTCTAAGTGATTTAAGATTCAATTTCTTCAACCTTGAAAGATATATTCAAAATTATCCATAAAAGGTTAAAATCCTTCATTTAGTTTAAATATAATCACTAGTTCTTTATTGAATAAAAAAGTACAATGAATTTGAATCACCATTTATCGATACAAAAATAAATCACACCGTTAAACCTAAAATAAGAGATTCAAAACTATGTATTAAAGTATAGATCTATTGGGATTTAAAATTAAAAAAATTAACATGACCTAAAACTAGAGGTTGCTCTATGACAGGCTATTTTTTTAAGGTCTTTGTTTGAGAGAAAAATAAAAAAAGATATATATGAATACAATTAAAAAATAAAGATTTATCTTTATTAAATTCACTATTTATATATTATAGAAAATTGCCTAGTAAATCAAATTTGAGAAGTATCATGGTGCTGAATTCATGAAAAATCATTAATTGGATTTGAGGTTTTCATAATTACATCTTAGTTCAGTGAATGCTTTTTGTTCCGTCAAAATAAGTTTTCTATAAGAATAAAGTACTCTTTGATGCTTAATTTAGTAAATATATTAGAGAATGAGACAAAGTGTTCATCTGAGAGTGTTATTGATGTTGTTTTTGAAAATGATTTTCGTTTAAAAATGTATCAAAATAATATATTTTATTTATTATGGGCTATTCCTTTTGTTGTTAATGATTCATACTTTATGGGCTATTCTTTGATTGATTTTAGATTGTTTTGGTGTTTTTCTTACTGTGTTTTAGCTATAATGTGAGAACCCATTTTGTGTTTTGCTCTCAATTTGAAGAAATCAGTTTGTGCCGCAGTGGGGTTATTATGGATTTTCAATTTAGAAACCAGCTTTATTGAGTTAGATATGCATATCACTATTATGTATGCATAAAAGAAGTTTACTTTAATGATTTACATATTGAAGTCACTGGCTTTTGAGTTTATGTTAATTATTATCACTGTGATCCGCCACAGAATTGCATGCCATAACTGAAATCAGTACATCTTACGGAACATGAGTTCAAAACAGTTTGTTTTGATATTTGATGTAGCTTTAAATTGTCTTCTGACTCAGTCTCAAACTCTTTGCTTTGATTTAGCCTATAATTAAAATCCTCATTTCATGTTGTTTTTGCACGGCTACTTGTAATTTAACTAGAAGGCAGGAGTAGACGTAACATATAGAAGCATGGTTACTCCCCAGCAATTAAAAAGGAGAGTGGCATTTATCCTGATTGATGGGTTGGGTGATGTATCTGTTAGAGTATAATATAATCATATTCTAGGGCCTCACCTACAAGCTTAAGCTTTTAGGTGTGATGGTTCCTTAACATGATATCAGAGCCTTATTGCTCAGCGGTTACGAGTTCGAATCTCACCAACCCCATTCTATTTGATAAAAAAACTTGAAACACAAGGTAATGTGGGTTTGTGCAAGTTTCAAGTCCAAAAGACTTTCACTTTAGGGAGTGTGTTAGAGTATAATATAATCATATTTTGAGACCTCACCTACAAGCTTAAATTTTTAGATGAGATGATTCTTATCGATCATTGCCAAGGTTTGGATACAAGACTCCTTTGCAAGCAGCAAATGTGCCTAACTTAGATGCTATTGCATCTGCTGGAGTTAATGGCCTTATGGACCCTGTTGAAGTAGGCTTGGGTTGTGGAAGTGACACTGCTCACCTTTCTTTATTAGGTTATGACCCACGAGTGTACTACAAGGGTCGAGGTGCCTTTGAGTCCATGGGTGCTGGATTGGCAATGTCTCCTGGCGATATTGCAACAATCTTCTCATTTAAAAGTTTGATTGAAACTTTCTAGTTTAAAATTATCTTATCTATCTATCTATCTATCTATATATATATATATATATATATGCTACTTAGCCTTTTCTGTTATTATTGTCTGGTTATTTGGGGGTGTTTGTGTCTTCTATATTGGAAATATCTAAATGAGTTTAAGATAATTTTAAAGGAGAAACAAATCATGCCTAACTTAGCAGGTTCAACATGGTAAATGAGGTTGGCCAACTGTCTTTTTTCACTATATCACTCCAATTATCCGGTATAAATCCATGTAAATTCTCTGAAACCTATAATATGAAACATTTTTGTCCTTTGATTGAAGTCTAAGATTCTAACACAAGATGGAAATATGACAAGAAACCACTTCCTACAGGTATGCTACAGAACATAGACGTGGAGTGGTGGTGAAAGGGCCAAGGCTGAGTTGTAATATATCAGGAACAGATCCACTGAAGGACAACCGCTTACTTCTTCAAACTGAAGCCTTAGATGACACTGATGAGGCAAGACATACAGCTGCGGTTGTTAATGAGTTATCCAGGGAGATATCTCGTATTTTGGTTTCTCACCCAATAAAATGCAAAACGAGCGGCAGAAGGAAAGAATATTGCCAATGTTGTCCTTTTACGAGGATGTGGTATTCGAATTGAGGTGGTTGTTTCATTCCTTCAATGTATCATGGCCATTTTTTCCAGATAAGGCAGTGAGAAACCTAGGAAATTAAATCTCAATTTCTTATTCATTTTAGCCATCAGGAGATGGGAATTGCTTTATCAGTCGACAAACCTCATTGATTCCATTCCCTTGATGTTTACTTTTTAGATGAACAATGACTGAGCCAGCATGAGAAACTTCTAGATTATTCAAGTATTGATTTGATCTTGGGCTTGGCTTTTCATTGTGAATGTATCATTGTTTGGATGAAAAATTGTATGGGAGGTAAAATCATACATCTAACAACACTAAACATCACCGGCAGCATGAGAGGGGCAGGACTGTGCATTCTGCTGCATGTCTGTGCAATAATTAAGGTTGCTACAAAAATTTGATGGATCTTAATGTTCTTATTTGAAGATTATTGGGTATAAAAAGAGCAAAGGACTTGAAATTCTCAATGAAGAGTTTTATTATATGATATGTTTTATATATAATCATTTTATGCTGTACAGATTTGAGTATATTGCTTATTATTACTGTGCAGGTTCCTTCTTTTGAAAATAAACATGGTTTATGGCCATGCATGGTAGCTCCCACTAAAATCATAGCTGGTTTAGGACTATCATTAGATATTGATATCCTAGAAGCTCCAGGTGCAACTGGAGACTATCAAACACTTTTGACTTCCAAGGCAACAGTCATAGCTAAGGCACTCTCAGCTCCATTGGTGCCTTAGCTATGACTGTTGCCTTGATCCATTTCCTCTTCCAGCTGTCAAGGCTGGTGAAAACCTAGGGGAAACTGAGAACGCAGAAAAGGAGAGGAGCAGCAAACAGCTTAAAGCTTTCAGTGGTGATTCCGTTTGTGAACTTAGTGAGATAGCCGCAGCAAGAGGATGCCTGGGACGGTTTCCTGGGGGACAAATGATGGGTATTATCAAGGCATTTCTTGAACTAAACACTTGAGCTGCTCCCCTATGAACTTCTAGCTGGCCTGGGGTTCTGAATAAGGTAATTTCTTGGCTGATAAGAGGGAGAAAAAAACCACAATATGATGTTTCAAAATAATTGAAATTTGAAGGCTTCTGCTTTACAGAAACATGAACAATGTGTTCTAACTTGCAAAATTAACGCAAACCAAAAGCACTACTGCTATGATCCTTCTCTCTTGGATCCTCGGTTTCCCATTGTCAGCCCCCGCCGGTGCTCACACAATATTCTCCAGTTTTGCTCAATTCATAATTTTGAAGACACCAAGATTCTTGTTTCCCTTTCAATTTCCCTTTCAATTAATGGATGAGATTTCCCTGACCCTTTTATTATTTCTTTTTTAATGCCAAAAGGGAAAAAATCAATTTTTTTCTAAAGTGCATTTGAAAAAAATAAAAAATAAAACTAGCTTTTAGTGATTGGTTGTTGAAAACTTGAATCATTATTTTATGTGCTCTAAGTTTATATCCTTGGCTAGCCACTCATGTCTGTCAAATATTGACTTGACTGAGCTGCTTGTTTTTGTTGTTGCTGTAAAAGCATTTATTCTAAAGGCGTGCATGTTTTATGATGTGGTGATGCAGATTTTTTTTTTGATCAAATGTAAGTATATTAAGATCAAAGATAAACAAAACTGGAGAGCAGAAATAAGAGGCAGCTGAAAAGGGAACATGCTCCCAATCAGCAAACTAAAAGGAGAAACATCAAGAAAACAAACTCAACCATACAAGGGAACACATCAAGCTCGCAGCAGAGCAAACTAACTGAAATACTATACAAGCGGACCCAAAAAGAAGTCCACAACAATCCATTAAACTCACAAGACCTGCAAACAGCTCAACCAACATCTATTGAGAAATGGTCTTTTCCATGGAAGTGAAACACTGTGAAGAACAAGACTTGAAATCTTCGGAAAATCTTCTCAACCGAGGTGAAAGAATTATCAAAAAGCCGTTTATTTCTCTCTTCCCAAATTAGGTAGACTGCAATACCCAAGGAGGCTCTTCTCATTCTGTATTCCATTCTTTTCTTCTTAGGAGTTAACCCTCGGATAGCCTCGGATAAAGTAGACATCCGACGATGGATATGAAGCCAACGAACAATGTTACCCCATAGAGTTAAAGTCCAATGACACCTAAAGAACAAATGTCCATGCGATTCCTGATCCTGATTACAAAGCACACAGCTGGTATCAGGAGAAATGAAAGGTAGACGATCCTTAGTTTGAAGCTTCTCGGGCACTGCAAGCCACAAAACAAAACAATGCTTCGACAAGGACCATTTCTCTCACACCACCGTATCCCAGCGAATCATGCGGCCTTTCATCCTAAAGTGCTCATAAGCATTAGCTAAAAAACAGCCAGTGCCAGCATACCAGCCATTCATATTGGAGACAACAGATACCAGCCAGTGATGTAGATTTAATAGAGTTGTCGGGAGTTGTTCTATTGAGAAGCATACCATTTTTCTGCAACTAGCAAAAAATATGTTTTCCTCTATTTTTTGGGAGTTCCTATTTGTCTTCGATATATGAAGAGTGGTTGTTTTCGCCGTCACTCTGGTAACATAACATCCACCATTTTCCCTTCTAATATGGTGGCTCACCGATTTATTTTGCATGTTCTGTTTACATATATGCCAGAGTAAACACAGGGAAAGTGCTTGAGCATGCAATTTGCAATACATTCTGGGATCTATTCAAGAAAAGCTATTTATATGTCCGGACGGTCCCAATCAAGACTTGAGCAAACAGAATGCTAGGCTTGACCTGACTCCTGAAAGCAACAGCATCCCCAGAGCCTGTTGTTAGTTGCATGCATGTGGCTGATGGGTGTGGAATATGTTACAGTTGAGTTTAGCTCTCAATTTAAGTTGTAATGGTTGACAAGGATTCATTAGAGCCATCTATATTGAAAACACAATCTAGTTTACTAAACCTAACTGAACTTCCAATGCAGCAACCAACACAAAAGTTTTAATGATTTCTGTATTCCCAAGTGAAAGGTGAATAATAAAGCAAACATTATCTCTTAGTTTGGTTTTCTTACTTTATCTGCAATTGTCAAATCACAACTAGGGTTTCCAATTCCTTCTTTGGATGTGTTGTCTTTAAACTAACTGTAAATCCATGCCTAAATGATAAGAATGTTTGCCAAGTGTTGTTTGAAGAGAGCCACCAGAAGTTCCATACACTGATTATCTAGTAGTTAGTAGTGAAAAAGCAGAAGAACAAGAAACATATTGTTAGGGTATTTGTAAAAGCATGAGAGTTAAAAAGCTATATTTCCCTCAAGACAATGTATTATTTGTAGTTCATTCATATGATCCTGAAGAGACTACAATTAAGAATGTTTGGTTTAGGGTGTGTTTGACATTGCTTTTGCTTTTGCGATTGAGGTTGAAAAAAAGTCATTTCAAAAAAAGCACTTTTATTGCGGTTCAAAATAAGCTGTGAAGTGTTTAGTTAAAACTGTGATTAAGTTACAGCCCGTTTGGTATTGAGGTTCAGTCGGAAGTTTGTAAAAAGCAATGGTAATGGTGTTTGGTTAAATAAAAAACGCAAGTTTTGTGGCATGGGACCTACCAAAAATTTTGTCAAGCTGCAGGTTTAGAGAAAACAAAAATTTTCTGCTTTTCGAGCGATGAGGAGAGAGGGAGTGGGTTAAGGGGCAAAATGCCAAGTGTGGAACCCACTTTTGTTTTTGTATTTAGCCATTGATCATTGATCATGTTGCTCCATTGAGTAATCATCTAGTCACTTTGGTTTGAAAATAGAAAGAATAATATACGGATGAACTTCATAAATTATTTTAAATTTGTTTTTTATAAATTTTTTTTAAAAATATCAAATATTTTAATTTAAAATAATATAAAAATTAATAAAAATATAAATAATTTTTACATAATATATGTTTATTAATATAAAAAATATATTTTTAATTTTAAAATAATCTAAAAATTAATTAAATGTTATATAAAAATCTTAGTAACCAAATAAAAAAAATCAACCTCAATCATAGTTTTAACCAAACACTTCACTGCTTATTTTAAACCATAGTAAAAGCGCTTTTTTTAAAAACTGTTTTTTTTTTCAACCTCAACCACAGAAACAAAAGCAATACCAAACAAACCCTAGAGGTTGAAAAAAAAGCAGTTTTGGGTGTTTGGTTACCAAACTTTTCATATTGCTTTTAACTTGTGAAATTACTTTAAAGGGTATATATATATATATAATCTTTTTAAATATTGTAAAGTTAATAATTATAATAATATGATATACTTAATAATTCATGAAAAAAAAATATTATTTTTTATTCTCCCATCAAACTAAAAATATAATTATCAATTACTAAAATTAACACACTAAATAATATATTTCAAGTAACTAATAAGTTTAAACATAATTAATTAAAATATATTTCATTAAAAATAATTCAATCAAATTAATTACAAATTAAAACCTCTATTTTTTATGCTAACTATTATAATAATAATAATAATAATAATTATTATTATAATTAACAATAACAATTAATTATTATATAATAATTATTATTATAATAAAAACCCACCCCTCGTAAAAACCATTCCATTCTTATCTTCTGCATCTTCCTTTACTTCGCAGTAACATACAAAAAAAAGGTTTCAACTTTTTTAAACTCATACTTTTCTTGCCACTCTCCTCAATCTCCACCGTTTTCTCTACCAAAATTCCCTCTCCCTGCAAATAAAATACAAATAAATAAAATATCTTTCTTTCATCCGCTTCCGTAAATCGTAGCAGAGCAACCTCCTCTCTCCTGAAAAAAATCTCTCTGAAACGCCATATGGGTGTTTGGCTTTTCACCAATTTCTCACTCTTTCTTTCTCTCCTACTATGTCTAGCCAATTCTCAGTAAAATGACGACGCAGCAGCCATGATGAAACTGAGATGTGGGTAGTTGAGAGAAAGAAGAGAGATGTGGGTAGTTGGAGAGAAGAGAGACGGGAGGCGCAAGATCAGTTTGGGGAGGGATGAGAGGCGCAGGGATAAGGTAGGGTTATTTATGTTTTCAACGGTAATATTAATAATCAGCAGTTTCATAATCGGCGCAGAGATTGTATCGCACTTTGAAAAACACCTAATTCATGCTTTTTTGAAACAACGATTTGAGTGAAAAATAGTGTGGGTCCCACACCATAACTTGTGTTTTGGTGCAATGCCAAACATCAAATTGTGGTGCGATCCGGCAATCGTGGATCGCATCACAATGCCAAACATGTATCTGTTCTTGATTAGCCTTTATCCTCTAATTGCTATTATGTTATCAAAGCTAAAGGGTATGCAAATTCCCCCCTCTAAATATCAATTGACATCTGTATAATAGAGAAGTGTAGAGGCAAGTGTTTATATCCTTTTTTTTATATAAAAACAAAAAAACCAAGAATATATAGCTTGAAAATACATCTGGCGAAATATTTGAGAAAATATATTATTTATAAATAGTGATGAACTCCATGCATAAAAAACAAAACAAGATGGGCACAATAGCTTGATCAAACTAAACTAAAGAGATAGAGAGAGAGAGAGAGAGGAAAAACATCATATAAGTGTTAGTGTACTCATGACTATCGCTATTTATGAAAATATATCCTTTACTAAAAGAAATTTCTAGAATAAGAAATGTCCTTTACTATCGCTATTTATAAGAAATTTCTAGAGTCATACAACTGTATTTTTTTATATTTAAAATGCATGATATTTATTCATTATTTGTTATATAAACATGATATTTAAAGAGTTGTTTGGGAGGGCTTTTCAAAAGCGCTTTTGAAAAAAATTATTTTTATTTTATATTTTAAATGAATATGTTTTGGTGTTTTTAGATCATTTTGACGTGCTGATGTCAAAAATGAATTTAAAAAAATAAAAAAATATCATTTTGATATATTTCGGCACAAAAAACACTTTGAAAAGCTACCGCAACCGTCATCCCAAACAAACAAAGACATATGTGTTTAAGTAGTCTGGATAATTTATTAGACTAGCTAATAAAAAAATAGTTAATGACATGAGTATACTTCATTGCTAAAATATTAAACCTATCTTAAAGTTATAATATATGCATGAACTATACGTGAATTAAAAATAGTACAATTAAAATTGTTTACATAGATATGTTCTCTATATTTTTAATATAAAAATTAAAATTTTCCAGAATAAATTTATTTATTTTTTCTTATATTTTGAATCAAATATATTTATATCTCCAATAATTGTTTCTAACATTTCATTTAGGTTTGGTTTGGACGAGCACTACGGGTGCTTCTACTACCAAGCAACCAAAAACAAAAAACAAAAAACAGTGCAGTTCATAGCACTTCGACCAAACAATAATTTATTTCATGCACGATCACAGCTCATTACCTACTCATCGTGCATGGTCCCAAAATCTTAAATAAAATATTAGTACTTGGTCGACACTTTGACTTTCAAGTCCAAGATATACGGGTATTTACTCCATAACACCAACTTTCAAGTCCAAGATATACGGGTATTTACTCCATAACACCAACTTGGAAGAGAGAGAACCCCTAGCTGGATATGGCCATTCAAGCAACTATCATAGCAGATCCAGTTCCCATTTCAAGCTCGTCAAGAATCTCCATTAGAGGCAAACATTCTGTTTTTCATCTTTCGTTTCTTGCGATCTTCCTTTTCTTTTATGATCTTGTTGTGCTTGAGCTTGAACGCAGTTTCTTTCTTTCACCATGTGAAAACTTTTGATAACTTGCCTGCATCTTTCTTGAACTGGGAAAGTTTAAGAAAATTAGTCGATAAAGCTTTCATCTTACTCAAAAACCACTACTGTGTCATATATAGGGTATACGGCAGCTCAGTTTTTATGCAAAATGTTGTTGATTGCGGTAATATCTGTAGATGTTGCCTGCCAGAGGTGTTCATCAGAACAATTTCCCTTAATACAATCCGGAAAATGTTTTATTCTGCAAGGGATTAGGCAAAAGGCTCCTGCAACTGCATAATATGGCAAACGTGAATTATTAGTTACAGAATTGTTCACCTTTTCCATGTCTGCATCTTTTTATTTGTTAGGGCTAGTCAGACTGAAACGATTCTCCATTACTTGCCAAACGCTATCCTGTTTTGATTTGCAGTGGGCAGATTTATTCACAACATGAAATTTCTAGCTATTGATTGCTCAATATGTTGTCAATGACTTGTCTGGTTTTTGTTTCTCTCGAAAGGCGGGGAGCAATGTTTTGGATCTTTTGTGTTGAAAACGAGGTCTAGGCATCTGAGGCTTTCAAATGGAGGCAGAGTAAGGCCAAGAGCTTCTCTGAATGCTGATTTGAAAGCTGTTGGCATTCCTCATCAGTGGTACAATCTTGTCGCAGATCTTTCAGTGAAACCTCCTCCCCCACTTCATCCTAAAACATTTGAACCAGTCAAACCTGAAGATTTATCCCCACTATTTCCTGATGATTTGATTAAGCAGGAGGCAAGCACCGACAAGTTCATAGATATCCCAGAAGAAGTTCTTGATATTTACAGTCTCTGGCGCCCAACACCTTTGATCAGGTTTATCCTGATATTACAACCATAGACTGTATTAAGGTGTTTTGTTCCTGGTCAGAAGTATCTTACATGATTGTTGTTGCATTTAGGGCAAAGAGGCTGGAAAAGCTTCTCAATACACCTGCCAGAATCTACTACAAGTATGAAGGTGTCAGCCCAGCCGGATCCCATAAACCCAACACTGCAGTCCCACAAGCTTTTTACAATGCGCAGCAAGGCATCAAGAATGTTGTGACAGAAACTGGTGCTGGCCAATGGGGATGTTCATTGGCCTTTGCGTGCAGCTTATTTGGTCTTGACTGCGAGGTAGACTATCAAGGAACCATCTCATCTAAAAACTTAAGTTATTAAGTGAGGCTCTAGAATATAATTTATATTATTCTCTAAAACTCCCCTCAAGTGAAAACCTTTTGAATTTGAAATTTGCACATACTCACACTACCTTGCGCTTCATTTTTATCAAATAGAATAAGGTGATGAGATTTGAACTCGTGACTGTTGGGTCAACAAGGTTCTCATACCAAATTAAGGAATCATGTCACTTAAAAGTTTAAGCTGTTAAGTGAGACTTCAAAATATAATTTATATTATTTTCTAGACAATGTTTAAGTTATTTATTAACCACAACAAATATTTTTCATGCATTGAAATAGGCTGAATCAAATCGGGTTTACTGATAGTTTGGTTAACTAAAGAGCTGCTGTGTCATGAACTTCACGACTTCAATTCCTCATTTCTATAGCAACGAAGACAGTGTATAGCATGGTCAGTTAAGTAATCCCCTTTAATGAGGGGATGTCTAGATTAAATCTAGCAATATATGAAAGTTTCATCCATGCAAAGTAGCCACAGAGCCCTACTATTTTATTTTAAGGCTCACCTTCCTAGTGAGAGCTTTCGATTTTAAACTACACTGATCCTACACTTAAATTTAGTTATTATTCCCAACCTGAACCATTCTTCTTTTAAATCCTTGACAGGTGTGGCAGGTTCGTGCTTCTTATGATCAGAAACCATACCGCAGATTAATGATGGAAACCTGGGGTGCAAAGGTTCACCCATCTCCATCAAGCATTACTGAGACTGGCAGGAAAATTCTCCAGATGGATCCATCAAGTCCAGGAAGTTTAGGAATAGCTATATCAGAAGCTGTAGAGGTTGCAGCTGCAAATGCTGACACCAAGTACTGCTTAGGGAGTGTGCTGAATCATGTTTTGTTGCATCAGACAGTCATAGGTGAGGAGTGCATAAAACAAATGGAGGCTATTGGTGAAACCCCTGATGTGATAATAGGATGTACCGGTGGAGGGTCCAATTTTGCAGGACTCAGTTTCCCATTCATCCGAGAGAAGCTCAATGGGAAAATCAACCCTGTCATAAAAGCTGTTGAACCTGCAGCATGCCCCTCACTGACAAAAGGTGTATACGCATATGATTATGGCGATACAGCAGGAATGACTCCATTAATGAAGATGCACACTCTAGGACATGATTTCATTCCTGACCCTATTCATTCTGGTAATGTGATGTTTCTATTGAAGACTCAGATATGTTCAAAGTTTCGTTTTCTTCTTCTGATCCTATACTGCAACAAAATTTTCTACTCTGCAGGTGGATTGCGTTACCATGGCATGGCTCCATTAATTTCTCATGTCTATGAACTGGGTTTCATGGAAGCAATGGCAATCCCTCAGATCGAGTGCTTTCAAGGTAACTTTCCTCCTTCTTTTGGACTAGAACCGAAATAAGTTTCATTCATTTTGACAGCAGAATTATCAATGAACTGTGAAATTTACGGTCATATTGTGGAAGTGGAGATCCATCATCCATGCATAAGCTGTCTTGTAGGCAATAAACAAAATGTTAACCTTACAATTCTATTTCAATGCAGGCGCCATACAATTTGCTCGGTCGGAAGGACTAATCCCGGCACCGGAGCCAACTCATGCAATCGCTGCTACCATAAGGGAAGCACTGCATTGTAAAGAGACAGGAGAAGCAAAGGTAATTCTCATGGCAATGTGTGGACATGGCCATTTTGACCTGAAATCTTATGAGAAGTTCTTGCAAGGAGAGATGGTTGACTTGTCATTCGATGAGGAGAGAATAAGAGGATCATTGGCCAAAGTTCCTCAAGTGACAAGAAATTGAGCCAGCACAAGTGGCTCTATGCAGGATGGAAAGCTCAAAAATAAAAGGAGAAGTTTTTTCCTGGTAGGTGAGCTAGAGATTGTATGCTATTAGATGCTTTTTATTGAAATCTAGTTGTTGCAATTAGAACTTGAACAATAGCATTTGCCTTGTTTTGAATCACTGGTTTTCTCTTCTGCCACCACAATAATTTGTTTTCTTGACAAGTTATGCTCTTGAATTTCGTCAGTGGAGCTTGGCGAGGTTCCTCCCATATGCATTTATTTTGAAGGGGTGGGAGCCATGAAAGGATCGATACAGAACTTAGATAGATCATCTACTGATATATTTTCCTTCGTGAGGGAGTAGTAGCAGAATTGTTCATAGTGAGATTCTTCATAATGATTGATAGATTCGGTTGAGCTAATAGATTATGTATTCTATTTTTAGATGGAATGCATAGTTCTTTCTTTCTAATGTAGGAAACATTCAATGTTGCTTTTACTTTCGCAAACCTTGAACTTCTAAAAATTTATAAACCAGGGTCAACATTTTTTGTTCGATTTGGTTTTTAGTAATAGAAACAACCACACCAAAAAAAAAATTAAACACAAATTGAAATAGAATCAGAGTTAGTTTCGGTTCGGTTTTTTAACTAAAATACCAAAAAATACTTTTGATTTTTAGGTTTTTTTTATTTTAACCAAGTTTTTTCTTCTACCATTTAATCAAAATTGAAACAAACCAAAAAATTTGAACTGAAAGAATAAAAAAAATATAGCATTTTTTTTAATTAGAATCGATTCGGTTTGGTTTCCAGGTTTTTCCCTTAAAAACTGAAAAACAGACCGATTTTTTTAAAGTCGTTTTTTAATGATTCTTTTTTTTCTTTCTCAGTTAATATTTTTTCAATTTTTCGGTTTAATTAATTTTTCAGTTTTTTTTTTTTTTTTGCTTGTCCTATTATAAACAGTAAAGCACTGTTCAAGTTATTTTTATTTTAGTTTTTTTAGTAATGAACTAGCTAAATATATTATAATTTAAATAGGTTGAGTGGGTTGGGTAAGGTTTACCCGTTGGACCCATCATGCATGAAAATAAAACTTTTGTAAATATTAATTTTAGTATCTTTAATTTTTTGAAAGAAAAATTGATCCCTATATATTGTTTTCTTACAAACTAGTCTTATTATAAAGTTTGTTATCCTCATACTTTTTTTAATTACAACTCCATCCTTTACTGATTTTGTTTTATTACATCTCTACATGTCAAATTGTAAAAATATCAAAATTATTAATAATAAAAAAATCAAACATAATGGGGGTAGGGTAAGGGTTGGGTGGGTTGAAATGGGTCTGGGTGTCCATTTAAAAACTAAATGGGTCAAGTTATTTTTAATCGATTATTTTGAAGACTACTTTGGTTTATATAAAAGATGTCTTAGTATACAGGCTTTGATTTTATCTTCAAATGTTGCAAACCCTTGGGTTGGATTAAAAAACAATGGTGTTTAATAATAATAATAATAATAAATAACAACAATATACACACTAGTTCATTGAGTTGCACTAGGTCAGATTATTTTTGTTTTAAATGTATAAAATAAATATTATTAAGAATGTGAATAATATATTTGACAATCTTATTAAATTTGGATAAATATATCAATCTTGAAATCTCATGGCTTAACTAATTGTCTAACTCAAGTTTTTAATTAAACCACGCAAGAGCTAACCCAAATTAAATATATTAATTTTATAAATACAATCTAGATGACAAGTTAAAACATAATTGAGCTTCTAAAAAAACCTTCAAGATAACAACTTTTTTTTAAAAAAATATTGATTCTATGAATCAATATAGTCTCTTGTGACCTATGTTATGGGCTATTGAATTTAATAATTCTTTTTATAAATTATTTATATTTAACTATATGATTAAAATATATGCTCATAAAATTAATCAACAATCTAAAAATAGACTTTTTTTGATACAATGATAACCTTATAGAAAAAAAAATAATTTATTTCTCATCCAATCTAATTTTGAAAGAAAAAACAAAGAAGAAAAACTAAAAAACATTTAAAAGACAAAGTATAAAGAACTAAAAGTATTTGATCAGTGATTAAACTCGTGAACTGGATAACCTAGGCTAGTACATTAAACCTGCGAACTGAATTATAAACTCTAATGGGATTGTAATTTGTTTGTATCTAAGTTATTTTTTATTTAACTACATGATAAAAAATAGAGACGATCACAAAATCAAACGTCAATCCAATTTGTTTGTATCTAAACTACCTTTTTATTTAAGCATTAAGCTTGTTTTCTTGCAAACTTCAGGGATTGAATTACTTGGGCAAGGGACAAATTCAATCATTTCTCTTGATCCCTTGATTTTTATTTTAACTTGATCGTTTCACATTGATTTTGTTTCTAGTTGCCAAGATATTAGGGTACCATGATGTCAATGAAAAATATTGACACACATTTGATGCTCAATTTTGCAAATAATAATTTAATTTTATTGATTTAAAATAATTGAGGCTTGAGGGATCAAATTTAAAACTAAAAACATTTCAAGGGCTAAAAAAACAAGCAGGATAATTTGGCTCATGCAACTTCCTTCGATGGTGAAATATCGTCATCAACAATTCCTCCTTCGACGATTTTATCCTTTATTTTATTTTTCTATCATCTCATCAAAATTTAAATGGTCTATCCAAAACAATAATTTATTAATATATGGTGGCAGCATTTGAGGGTCAATTGATAAAATTAAAAGAATGGTAACTCAATTGATATTAGGGTAACAAGTTAGAAGCGAGAACTCCTCGCATAAGACAAAGATAGAAACGTCGTCGTAACAGGAAGTCCTGGTCTCTGGATGTAAATTTTGTAGCTTTGAGTGATTAACGTGAGAGCTCCCCCTTCCCTCTTTCTCTCTTCTGTATCAGCAAATCGCTGGTCCTGTGTTTTTTCCTATATCCGCTTACGCTCAGTTGCAGCCTCTCTTTTCAGGTAATTCTCAGAATCTTCATCGTCTTGTTCCATTTATGTTCGATTTTCATCTACTTGTTTTTCTATCTTTTCATTTCTTTTTTTCATTTCGTTTCAGTTTCTGTTTTAATAATATAACACAGCAGTAAATTCTTTTCTAAAAAGTGATTACTGGATAATTAAATCAATTTCATCGAATTAAACAAATGGGACTTTGTTTTAATATTTTAATTTTTTGATGGTAATAAATTTGACGATTATAGATTATGAACTGGGATTAGTTTTAAGAGGTGGATTTTGCAAATAACTACGTTTTATTCTGAATTTCTTGGTTTTGACTTGCATGAGACTTTGTTATTGCTTCTATATAAAATGGGTGTACTGATTGAATTTGAATAAATATGATGTATCTTGGCATTTATGATTCTAGAGGCAGTTTTTGTTTTTTTTTGGTTTTGCTGTCACATGAATTCTATATGTTGTTTTATTTCAACTTTTGATGTGTTTTTTCACCATGGTGCTTGACCGTGAATAGAATTGAGGAACTGATTTTAAATGGAAATTTTATGATTTCACTTCCGCGCAATACTCTTCCTGTATTATTTACTGTTTTTGAGTGCAGAATGTGGAGAAAGTAACACTAGTGTTTCTTGGTAATGCTGCTTTGATTATTTCCTATGGTTTTATCAGCGGGGTTTCTTGATACAGGTCAGAGCTAGTTAATTTTAAATGGCGAGTAAAGGTCGAATCCCACCTCCTCATTTAAGGCGTCCTCTTCCAGGATCTGGTATGGTTCATCCTGATTCATTCGGTCCAGGACTACATCTGCCACAAGGCCCTTTTCCTCCTTTTGAGATGTTACCTCCCCCGGAAGTTATGGAACAGAAGATTGCTGCGCAACATGGAGAGATGCAAAGACTTGCAACGGAGAACCAGAGACTTGCGGCAACTCATGGATCCTTGAGACAAGAACTTGCTTCTGCTCAACATGAGTTGCAGATATTGCATGCTCACATTGGAGCTGTCAAGGCTGAAAGAGAGCAACAAATTAGGGGACTTATGGATAATATAGCCAAGATGGAAACTGAATTGAAAGGCGCAGAACCTGTAAGATTGGAATTGCAGCAGGCACGGGCTGAGGCTGAGAACTTGCTTGTAATGAGGCAGGAACTTATGTCTAAAATTCACCAGTTGAGTCAGGATCTTCACAAGGTGCAAACAGATGTGCAGCAGATTCCTGCTCTGATGTCAGAACTTGAGGGTCTCAGACAGGAATATCAACGATGCAGGTGTTGGTTCTATTTTATCTAGTTGTTGATTCTTAATTTACATTAGGAAAAACTTATTTTAAATGTTTGAACATTTGTCTTTAAAAAACGCTCCATTCTAAAGCATTGTTATACCCATGTCTGCTCTGCCAACGTAATGCTTCCTTTAGTTGATGGTGTGCACTTTTCCTGAGTAATTTTACAGGCAAATCATTCTGTTGGACTCATTTTTCCTCAGTGTTACAGTTTTCATTTGTAATCTGAACATGCTCATGTTTTAACTCTTATGACTATTTTGGTTTTACTTATGAAAATTCCATTATCTTTTATCGTGTTGACTGTGTAGGGTTTCATATGATTATGAGAAGAAATTATTTCATGACCATCTTGAGCAACTTCAGACGATGGAGAAAAACTATATCACAATGTCTAGGGAATTGGAAAAACTTAGATCAGAATTGACTAAAACAGCGAATGTTGATATAAGAAATGGTAATCTTTTTGTTTCTTTTGCTCATTTAGAGCTCTTTTTTTCTCTAGAATTTGTTTCATATTATACAGGGCTCATTTTCTGTATATAGTTGCAGGAGGGTCTTATGGTGGCCCCACTGGGAACAACGAGAGTGAGTCATCTGGGCATCCTGCCGGACAAAATATATGTGAAGATGGTTATGGCATTCCACAAGGCCAGGTGAGCCAAGTTCCACATTGACAGTTGTCTTAGTTACTCTGTCCTGGTCTCTTTGATATTCTAATTCTATCTGGTTTTATTATTAACATGTAATATATTTATGAAGGGATGGTGAACTATACTATAGATATGCATTAGAAAATGTATTGTTGATTCCTCTTTCTTTCTTCACTTGCCTTTTTAGTAAAGATAGTTGATGCAATCAGGTTATTTTCAATGAGATGATTATGCCTGAACACCATTGTAACTTCTTGATTTTTGATTTCATTGCTCCATCATGACATTAGACTGGGATATATTTATTTTGTTCTTTTTTCCCCCTGGAAACTAAATCTAGAGGCTATTATTTTGACTATTTTTTGAATTGTATTCTTATGCTTGTGTGTCAAATGAGTATTGCTGAATTGTGAATGGCTTATCAGTGGGTTCTTCTTTGATAAATTATTTAGAAGCCCTTAATTGTAAGAATTGACATGAGTTCTTTTTACATTTAAAGACAGTTTAAAATGCATGCAAGTTTTCTGGTGGATACAAAAAATCCTTAAACATGCACATTAGTGAGCTGGTGCTGTATATTTCGTGGCAAGTATGTAAGTTGCATTTCATCTTACATTTAGATTTGGAATAAATTATATATTTGTGTTTGAAGCTTCAGAAACGTGAGGGAATGATACTGAAATAGAGAAACACATGTAAACTGCTTCTGAAATTATGATAAAACATGAAGGTGGTTTCTGGATGTCAGGAACTTGATTGCTTCTTGAATTTATCAATGGGAAAGAAACAATACAGCAAAACAAAATTAGGCAACTAATCCTGAGAGAATATCTTGATATTCTCTGGACTGTTTCCTTGAAGATTTTCCTAGGTATTTTAGGCAGAGTAATTATCCCAAGTATGAATGAATAAGAGCTTATAACTAGAAACAAGGCAGATATTTGGTGATCATAAAAATAAAAAAACTGGGTTTCGGAGTGTTCTTTCTGGTGTTACTCATTTTTAGATCTGTCCTTGTATAATTTTCATTGGAGTTATGGTATCAGATGGCTAATTTTCTTTGGTTACTGCTACTTCAGACTTGCCTGCCAAGGAATTGAGATTGTTTTAATTTAGACCCTCCAATAGTCTCTTTCAGGTTGGGCATGGAGCTCTATATAGTAAAGCTGGTAATGTAGCTAGAGTTTGCAGTTGATGGCTATTCTACAGTGGGAATTAGTTGGTACAAAATTGGCTCCGGAGTGGCTCCCAATTAAAGCCTGTTTTTGGGACACAGATGGAAAGTAAACAATTTGATAGTGTGACATTTTGAAGAAACATAACTGTTTGTTATAAATGAACTGTAAACTTACAATCAGTTAACCAAAAGCAAGCCTGAAAAAACCAAAACACATTTTGGGGCGCGCATAATGCTTGCTATATTTAACTATGTTTGCAACATAGATTTTTCCATGTAAAATCAACTCAAAAGGCTGTTGATGGGGCAAAACTAGCATATACTATTACAACGCTCAAACAATTGATCAGGGCCTACTCTGTTGGGCATTGGAGTCTTCATTGCTGTAGTCTTTGTTGCTTCTGTTGATGGCTCAATATTTTGTCAGCTTCTGGAAATAAAAATGAATTGATAGAATTGTGTTTTATGTAACAGGGACATCCTGCCCTTCATAACTCTGGTGCTGCAAATATTGGTGCTGTCGGTAATGCTAATGCTGTTACTGGGACTCCGTATTCTGGGGCTCAATCGGGTGCTGTGCCCTCAAAAACTGGTTATGAGGCTCCAAGAGGCCCTGCCTATGAGCCACCAAAATTACCTGGTTATGAAGCATCAAGAATGCCTGGCTATGATATGCAAAGGGGACACGGATATGATGCTCAGAGAGGACCTGGATATGATGCTCAGAGAGGGCCTGGTTATGATCCACAGAGACTTGGCGTTTATGACATTCAGAGAGGACATGCGTATGATGCACAAAGAGGACAAGGTTATGATGCACAGCGGCTACCTAATTATCATGCATCCAGGGGTGCCGCCGGGCCGCAAGGGCATGTGGCACCACCTGTAAACAATATGCCATACGGGCCTGCAACTCCACCAACTCATTCTGGAAGTGGGTACGAAGCACCAGCTAGAGGTGTCGCTGGGCAGCATGGGCAAGTGGCACCTGGAAACAACTTGCCTTACGGGTCTGCAACGCCACCAACCCGTTCAGGTAGTGTGTATGAGGCATCAGCTAGAGCTCCAAACCCTGCCAGGAGATGAGCGTTAAGATAATGTACTTGCAGTGAAATATCAGCTAACATCCCTTCTTACTCCCGTTTTTATGTTTTACGGTGCACCATCCAGTAGAAATGCTGCATTGGTCGAGCAACTACACTCTCTCCCTGTCTTGTTTCGCAAAGTTCACTAATTTCCCAATAGTTCTCATATGTTTTGATCCCTTGCTTTGAGGGGATATATGGCAACAATGTATTACAATCTTTGAGCAATTCTACCTCTTCACCTCGAGCTTCTATTTGCGGTGTCTAGTGTGATTGTTAGGGGAGATTTTCCCCGGCAGTTTGCTGTTAGATGAATTTCTTTCTTTTCTCTTGGAACTGGATTTTTTTCTCTTGCAACCATTGCTAATTTGATGCCTGAAATATGAATTGCTGTACCTAACAAGTCGAAGTGCCCCCCGGATTAATGAAAGTGAGGATCATTTCTAAGATGTAGCTATCCATAAACTACACAAAAATAATTATATCAATTCATTGTAGTTTTATGCAAGGATGAGGAATGAATATATCTCAATGTAGTCTGTACAGTTTCTTGCATGATTTTATTATTATTTTCTTACAACTTAACTTTGGCTATCAACAAAATCTAATCTGTCTTGGATATTACTGTAGCTATTGGCTTGACCTTTGCTATCGTTTTCTTCTCTTTTTTTTGTCGTTTTTTCTTCCACCATCAATTTTTTTTGTTCGATTCGCATCATAATCAACTTTCCATGTCTTGTGTAATTTGAATATTCTTAGCATGATATGATATGCCATCTTTTTTTTTGCCTTTTTTTCTTGTCATTCATATTGAAAATGACAAGTCATGTGCTTCTTTTGTTTTTTTGTTGCTGCTTTAGCTCTTCACTACTACTTTATATCCCATTATTTAATGCTCCTTGGAGTAACCTCACATTGAAAAACATCACCACCACTTGTTTTTAATGCACAACTTCATCTCTATAGCTTCATTACGTGGACACAATTAACTTTGCGATTAAAGATGATTCTTATATGAACATAAAGTTAGACAAGAATAGCATGCAATCACAATTCTTTAACAATGAGATGATGATTGGATATGTAAAATTCTATGGTTATTTTTTTATATGCGAAGAAATCTCATTTCGTGAAAAAAACATTTTGTGGGGTTAGGTGAGTGAATAAAACTCTGGTTGTTTCAGACTTTTATAAAGAATACATGTTCTATCTTGAACTCGAGACCTGCTGTGCAGATCACAAGTTTTTTGATATCCCTTTAAGAACCTATTAGTTATTTACAAGCTCGAAGAAACTTAGCCATAAACTTAAAAAAGGAGGAGGAATTCAAACAAGTCTTCAAAGTTCAAATCATGTGATACACGAGCAATTATTCAAACTAGACCACCGATGATCACTTACCAATAGTTTGTGATCCACGTTGAAGGAGGAATCCACACCATATGTGGTTGTTGATAATTTCTAAAGTGCTGAGTTACATACACCAGGAGCTCTTGAGATAGGAAATCCATGGATCACTACTTGCACACACAATATGTTCTTGATGATTGATGTATGTTTTTTTAGACACGAGAAAATCTTATTTTTCAAAAAAAATATTTTATGGATTCAGAAAAACTAGTAAAATCCCGGTTGTTCCAGTTTTCTACAAGATGTTCACATCTTGACTCAAACTCTTAATTTGTTGTTCCAGATTCGTACAAGGAGTTCACATCCTGACTCAAACTCTTGACTTGTTGTGCCGATCGCGAGTCTTTTGTCATCCCAACACATTCTCTTGGAGACCCGTTGATGTATTTGCTTATAATTTCAATACCAAGGTATTCATTTTCATGTAGCAATATACCTCGAATAAAACCTAAAATGATCGTGTGAAAAGAAAACTCGAATGATCCCATAAACTCGACATAGTTAGCCTGGAAGAGAGTTATGCCACAACTATTTTAATTGATTAAGTTATTTGTTAAGGTTAAAAATGCTGTAAATTGCAATTATGCTCAAGATTAGAAGGATCTTGGGAAATTAATAATGGAGTTATGCTATTAATTTATCAAAAAGAAGACAAAACGAGATAATTAAAAGAAATAAGACATGTAAATATTGTAATCAGTGTATAAAACATGCTTAATTAACAATTAAGCATGATATATACTATAAAGTACGTACATGAACTAAACATTTGAGAGGAGATACTCAAGAACAGTACTGATTCTTGGTCCTTGGAGAATCTGCAATTTTTTAATGTCTCTTCGACGAGCGAGCTTCCTGCTTCTAATTTCAACTCTCAGTCTTCTCAATCTTATCGGAAGGTTTTTTCATCTTCAAGAACCTCCTTTTGGATTTCAATAGCATCATCGACCATGATTGTTTGTTTCGTTTCATTTTGTCAAAATGGCCGAATCATTTTATATCAATTAAAAAAAGAATACAAAATAACGTTATTTTTTATCCTAGTTTAAATTTTGGTTCGTTCTAGATTTTTTGGTCAAATATCGGCCAAAACATTTTGATTTCATTTCGCCCGTTCCCGTTTCGTCCCGTCATTTCCCTTTCGGCCAAATAATTTTTATTTTAAATAATAAATAATTTTACAATAAACAATCATATGTCTTAATCCGACTGTTAGATTAAGATGAAATTTTACGAGGAGTCTCTTGACATATTTATATATATTATGTTACACTCTCAGAGCAATCAGAGAATGTAATGACTTTGCAAGATTGATGATGACATTCTCGTAATATTATACCCATTTATAATTTTGTTCAGAAAAATCATTTTATTGCATCGTTTTTTATATTAAATTGCAATATTTCAAATAATTTTATTTTTGGATTTGAACTATTTTTTTTTGAATTAATACATATAATACAATCCCAAATGGTGTGCCAAAAATACTCCAAAACTAAAATATTATGTTCCAATTAAAAGAACAATATCATCAACCTCTCAAGTCCCATCATCACCATGGCTAGCCCTAGCTATTTTCCAATTGCCTGCTATTAAAGGAGTCGATGATTTTAACCACTTAGAAGCTAAAGAGTCCCTGCCTCAAGGAATCACTTGCAAGGAGATATAATTTTAGTTGGGAAAAGAAATTAGCAAGATTGTTCTATTATTATTATTATTATTATTAGAGCACTAAAATTAAGGAGTGAAAGCTACTAATATGATAAATACTAGAATTCTATATGATTATTAATTTATAAAATTAATTAAAATACACATAAATTAGCGAGAAAATCAACATTAATCAAAACAAAATAAAAAGAAGTAGCGAGAGAGATGGTTTTTTATGAGGTGTATCGTGCGATATATCTCGTAAACAAAATAAACAGACACGTAATGCTTAAAAAGAGGTGGACCTGTTATAATCGGTGGTAGTGCACAAAACATTAAATCAAATTAAATACCCTGTGTCGCGACGGCGATTTTTGACGCGCTTCGCGCCCCGCCCTTCTCCTTTTTTTGGGGAACAACGGTGCACGGATGGAAATATGGGGGTGTTTATGGTCGTAAAAACTACGACTATAAATATCAGGAGTCGCCACCTAGTATTAGGGTTACTAGGAACCTATTGGTCTGCGAGAGTCTCGGGTAAGGGGACTTGTTGTGCAAGGGGAAGACGCATCACCCCCAGTGCACCCTACCTAAGGTAAGCTGCATTGTTGTTTGATTGTTTACTTTCTAAATTAAAATTTTGCACCGCATTTTTCAAAGAAACAATTTTTTTATTTTTTATTTATTTTTTTTTTGTCGGTGTACTTTACAATGTAATTTTACACCGCAATAAAAATGGGGTACTTTACAATGTAATTTTACACTGCAGTAAAAATGGGGTACTTTACAATGTAAATTTACACCACGAAATCTAAAAAAATGATTAATAAATTATCCTTTTTCATACACGGGTGTACTTTACAATGTAAATTTACACCGCCAAAACAAAATAATTATTAAATCATTTTTGACATTTTGGCCGCCTTCCAATGGATAATTGTAAACCAGTTACAATATCCAAATTTTATTTTGAAATATGAAAGGAGAAACAAAAAATATGCAACATATTTTTTATAAAAACTATAATGAGAAAAGCTTTGGAATACGGCCTTATGCAAGAAAACAAAATATATTTTTGATTTTTTTTTAAAAAAAATAATATTTTTATTTTTTATTTTTTATTTTATTTTTTTTATTTTTTTTATTTTTTTATTTTTTATTTTTTTTTATTTTTTTATTTTTTATTTTTTTATTTTTTTATTTTTTTTTATTTTTTTTTATTTTTATTTTTTATTTTTTATTATTTTTATCGATTGGTCTGCCAGACTTAGTGAGTGACAGACCGCTCGATTTAGTTGAGCTTCCAGCTTTGTCTGAGCTGAAGCTCGGTTTATATTGAGTCAGTCTGTCGGTCCAAGTGTCGACCAGTTTTTCTGGTGCTGGTCGGGTCAACCCGACTGCATAAAAAAACAAAACAAAATCGAAGAAGAAGAACAGTGCACATGTGCACTTGTTCATACAAAATTTAAAACATCAACGAGAGGTTTATAGGAGAATACCTTCGTGTAGAGGGATTGAGGTGATCCTTCCTGCTCGCCTTGGTTTTGGAAATGGAGGTCCGTGGTTGCCGGAAATGGCTTCGAAGTGGCGGGTCTGTTCTGCCGCTTGCCCTCTGTCTCTTCACCGATCGCCGGAGAAGAAGGGAAAAGACTCGGGTGGTTGCTGGTTGATATTCCGAGGAAGAAACTTCAGCGTGGTGGTGCACGGTGGTCGGGGACGAGGCTGGAGCGCTGGCCAAGAAGGAGAGAGAGACGACGTTTCTGCAGCTTAGAGAGAGAGACGACGACGGTCGAAAGAGAGAGGGAGCACTGCAATGGGAGAGAGATGGTTGGCCTGGCGTGGTGGTGGTCTGCCGTGGATGAGGAAGATGGCTGGTGTTGATGTCGCCGGTGTCAAGGAAGAAGACGAAGGCGTGATCTGCTGCCGAAGAGGATGCAAGTTTTCTGCCCGGGTTTTCAGCCCTCAACACAATGAAAATTTCTCAATTTCGTGTTCTTCTTCCTCGTCTTCTTCAATGTATTTTTTGTTTTATGATTCGGGTTTTGTTTTAATCTTCCCCAGATTTTCTCTCTGTCTTGCTCCTCTTCTCCTCTCGTATTTTCTTCTCCTCAAGTACTCAGTTCTCTGCTAAACTTTCCTTTTTCTCTCTCGGGTTTTTTTTCTACAAGTTTTTTTCACTCCAGATTGTACTCTCCTCTCTAAGTGTTTTTCTACTATCCTCCTTCTCAGCTCTCTTCTCTTTTCTCCCCAGCTCTCTCTCTTTCTTCTCTGCCTCTAGCCTTCTCCTCCTCTTCCTCCTCGTCTGCTTGGTTTGCATGGCTATTTATAGCCATGCTCGATATGCTCGATATGCCACAAGATTTATGCACTAAAGCATAAAAACTTGGATAATATTTGCTTTTGGTAGTGGTGGTAGTGGGTTGTTGAATTATTGTAGGTAAAAATATGCTTTAGTCCTTCAACTTGTGTGCTTTTTATTTTGGTCCTCGCTTTTTATTTTGTGCAATTTAACTCTCAATTGAGCATTAAATTCTCAATTGTCTTCAATTAGGCCCCTAATTTGCACAATTAGCTTGGAAAAATTCAATTGGGTCTCCCAAAATTCCAATCTTCTGAATTGAACCCAAATTAAATTCAAGAATTTGACCTTTTGTCAATTAAGCCCATAATAAAATTAATTTGATCAATTTAAAGCATAATTAAGCCCTTGCACTTAATTAAATTCTTTAATTGGATCCTAAATTAATTCTCAATCATAATAATATTTTGAATTAGCCCATGATTAAATCAACTTGGCTTATAAAAAATATAATTATGATTTTTGACTTTAAAGTTTAGCTTGAATTTGTATTTTTTTCTCATTTTTGGGCGTAACAGGGATATGATTAAGCTCAGAAAATATTCAAATTTTTCACCACAATTTTTCTAACAACCCTGACCTCTTTTATTTTATTTTTGGTATTTTTATTTTATTTTTGGGGAGTCACCCAAAAATTGGGTGATGACAGTTGCCCCCCTCTTTACAATGCTTACGACTAAAGTTTTGGAAAAGACTTTAGATAGTAAGCGTTGTAAAGAAAAAGATTGGTGACGGTGGTCTCATTGTTATGGGTGACCTACCCAGATGAAAATGGTGAAGATGGTGGAGGTGGTCTCATTGTAATGGGTGACCTACCCAGGTAAAAATGGTGGAACTGGTCTCATTGTTACGGGTGACCTACCCAGGTGAAAATGGCGATGATGGTCTCATTGTTATAGGTGACCTGCCCAGGTGAAAATGGCGAATGTGGTCTCATTGTTATGGGTGACCTGCCCAGGTAAAAATGGCGAATGTGGTCTCATTGTTATGGGTGACCTACCCAGGTGAAAAATGGTGAATATGGTCTCATTGTTATGGGTGACCTACCCAGGTGAAAATGGCGAATGTGGTCTCATTGTTATGGGTGACCTGCCCAGGTAAAAATGGTGAATGTGGTCTCATTGTTATGGGTGACCTACCCAGGTGAAAAATGGTGAATATGGTCTCATTGTTATGGGTGACCTACCCAGGTGAAAATGGTGATGATGGTCTCATTGTTATGGGTGACCTGCCCGGGTAAAAATGACGATGGTGGTCTCATTGTTATGGGTGACCTACCCAGGTGAAAATGGTGAATGTAGTGGATGGTCGAGGGTATGAAAACGCACTCGAAAATGGGGGGAAATAGAGCATGAAAGCGCACTATTTTGATCGATGGTCGAGGGTATGAAAACGCACTCGATGATGGGGGAAAATAGGGCATGAAAGCACACTATTTTGATCGATGGATCGAATGTTGGAAAACTCATCAAGTTCTGGAAAGCGATAGGATGCGCATTCAAATAAGGAAAGAGATAGGGTTGAAAAACGCTCTATCTGCTGAAGGAGATGAACCGAGGATTGGAAAACTCATGAAGTTTTTGAAAGGGATAGGACTTAAAAGTGCACTATCTGAGTTGGTTGATAGCTAGAAAGCACATTCAAATAAGAAAAGAGATAGGGTTGAAAAACGCTCTATCTACTGAATGAAAGGCTCATAAGTGCACTTACGGAAGTGAAAATGATGAGGGCTCAAAGGCGCACAGAAAAATGATGAAGGTTTGTAAATTACAATCCCTTCTAAACATTTTCTAGATTATCAGTGGCGAGATGCAATGCATTATGACATTCCAATTGGGAAAGAGATGAAGCCGACAAGCATGCTTAAAGAAGTGAAAAAGGTGAGAGCTCGGAGGCGTGCACAAAATGATTGAAGGTTCATAAATTACGATCCCTCCAAAATATTTTTTAGATTTTCAAATGGGGATGCAATGCATGACGACACCCAAAATTAAGAAATATATAAAGCTGAAAAGCGTACTTAATGAAATGCAAGTGAGAGCTTGAAAGCGTTCACAAAATGAATGAAGGTTCGTAAATTACGATCCCTCCAAAATATTTTTTAGATTTTCAATGGGGACGCAATGCATGATGATGCATGTATACTTACGTGAGAGATATAGGTCCCCTTTCTTCCTCTAGGCCTTCTTTTCCGGGATTTGAACCTCTGAATTTGATGGCTTCTCGCATCTGCTTACTCAAGCCGCAACTTGTGATTTTGACCTCTCGAGATGATAGATTTTCTTATCAACATGCCCCCGAGTTTTGACCCAAATTCTTTGAAAAGGAATTGTGGAGTTAACTTCATGATTTGACGGCTTCTTGCTTCTGCATACTCAAGGCGCAACTTGTTGATGTTGACTGTTGGAGATGATATGCCCCTCTGAGTTTGATCCAGATTCTTTGAAAGAAAATTTTTAGAGCCAATTTCAATGGCATCTTAGATTACCCCCTGTTTGGTCATGCCCCAAAAGTGTTTGGGCTTCAGGTGTTTGCAGGAAAGGGTTAATCATTTGCAAAGATGGTGTTTTCATGTGGGATTTTTGGAATTTCGAAGTCATTCCAAAAACAAAAATTATTTTGATTGCCCTAATTGGCCATGTCACGCCAGTGTTTTAGGCTATGAGTGTTTGCACGAAAGAGATGGATATTTGCAAAAAATATTTTCATGAAAAACTTTTGGAATTTCAAAGTCATTCCAAGCACAAAACCATTTTGATGTTTGTTTAACAAGCTTGTTCTCGAAAGAATTCAAGTGATCTCATTGTCAAGTATTATGTTGACTTTGACAAGAATGCAAAATGATATTTGTAAGTCTTGTATGTCAGGAAGGTTTCGATCAGGTTGTGAAACATTTGTAAGGATTGTTTCAAATGGAAAAGCGTTGCTTATCGATCCAAATAACTCGTATTTGATCAGAGAGGGCTTTATTAGGCTTGTAATGTAGGCTTAGGTTACTCGGCTACTAAAAAAATGATATTTATAGGCTCAAAAAGTGTTTAAGGGTTTTTGACTAAAGATCACTTAGTGCTTACTCTTAGAACTTCATTTATCCCTCATGATTGATTTTCATAGTGACTCTAGCATGCCTCCCAGTGTTGACTTGGGCTTTGACCTTGACATAGTGCTTACTCTTAGAACTTCATTTAGTCCACATGATTGATTTTCATAGTGACCTAGCATGCCTCCCAGTGTTGACTTGGGCTTTGACCTTGACATGCCCCCCGGTATTTGTTTGGGCTTTTTCATCGGTATTTGGCACTAATATCGTGCTGACTTGACATGCCCTCAAAATATGTTCGGGCTTTCTATATTTGGTTTTTAGTACAGTCAAAATGTTGAATTAATTTGCTATAGTGTACTAAAACCCTTTTCATGTTTATGCCCCCCAGCTTCTTTTTTTTTTTTTTTTTTTTTTTGGGTGTCACTTGTCATTGAGGACTTCTGTTGCACTTGCCCCCCTAGTGTAGGGTGTGATCCTTGTCAGGGTTAATTATCAAGAAAATGAAACTATAAGGCTCAAATAGGGACTACAAAGGATATTTGATTTTATGATGGTATATCAAAGATGGCCTTTCGTCATTTCAAGAACATGTAATCTGAATCAATAAGCTTTGTTTTTCCATACGAAACAAGTTTTGATTTTTCTGATTTTTTTGAATTATTTGTTTGGCTAAGATATTAGCTTTATTATGTGGGTGTTGGTGGTATGAGATCAACTTTCAATTAAATCCTTTGAATTCCCAGAACACATTTGTTAAACAAAAATCAAATTGACATTCATTTTCGTACTAGACTTTGATCTGCCAAAATTTTTCATGAAATCCTGGGACCATTTAGAAAAAGAGGAACACCAAAAATTCATGGCCAAATTTCAATTTCATTAGATGTCCTGAGTGATACATTAAGCATAATATTTCTTCACAACATCAGAGTTTATAGGTCTAGGCAGATCCTCTCCATCCATGTCAGTTAAAATTAAGGCTCCCCCAGAAAAAGCCTTCTTCACTACATATGGTCCTTCATAATTTGGCGCCCATTTACTCTGGTCCTCTGCTACTGACATCTTCTTTAATACCAAATCTCCCTCTTTGAACACCCTTGGCTTGACCTTCTTGTTGTAAGCTTTTGCTATTCTGCCTTGGTATAACTGGTGATGGCAAATAGCTGCTAATCTTTTTTCATCAATTAAGTTTAACTGTTCAAACCTCACCCTCGCCCATTCTGATTCATCTAACTCTGCCTCTTTCAAGATCCTTAATGATGGAATCTCAAGTTCTAAAGGTGTGACTGCCTCCATTCCATATACTAAAGCATATGGGGTTGCCCCTGTAGAAGTTCGCACAGTAGTGCGATATGCGTGTAAAGCGCATGGTAGCATTTCATGCCAATCTTTGTAAGTCACAACCATCTTTTGGATGATTTTCTTAAGATTCTTATTAGCTGCTTCAACGGCTCCATTCATCTTTGGTCTATAAGGAGAGGAATTGAGATGCTTAATTTTCCACTTGGTGCACGATTCGACAATCAATTTTCCGTTAAAGTTCTGAGCATTATCAGTCACCATCCTTGCAGGTAGACCATAACGGTAAATCAAGTCTCTTTCAATGAACTTCTTGACAACCTTTTGTGTTACATGGGCGTAGGAATTAGCTTCCACCCATTTAGTAAAGTAATCAATTGCCACCAAAATGAATCTATGTCCATTACTTGCCTTCGGGTTAATTGGTCCTATGACATCTAATCCCCACATGTCAAATGGCCATGGTGAGGACATGTTGAATAGAGGTTTTGGAGGTGCATTTATTTTATCACCATAAATCTGACACTTATGACATTTTCTAACATAAATCACGCAGTCTCTTTCCATAGTCAGCCAAAAATACCCAGATCTTTGCATTTGCCTTGCCATTGTATGACCATTGGCATGGGTTGCACAAATTCCTTCGTGAACTTCTTTTAAAGCTTGCCCAATTTCTTTCTCATCTAAACACCTAAGTAAAGTTCCATCGAACGACCTCTTGTATAGGATATCACCATCCAAGTAAAAATTCACGACCATCCTCCTTAAAGTCTCTTTATCTTCTTTAGAAGCGTCTTGGGGATACTCTTGGTGTTGGATGAATCTTTTAATATCACTATACCAAGGTTCCCCATCCGGAGATTCTTCGAGTGTGCAACGAATGGGCTTGATGATTTCGAACCTTGATGTTGATTGGATGGATTTCTTCTTTAACAACAATTTGTACCATTGAAGCCGAGTTGCCAAAGCATCAAGAAACTGATTTTTATCCTCGCTCATGTGAGTGAATTTGACCTCTTCGAACTCACCAGCTAGTTTTACAAGGTAGTTTTGATAAGGTTTCAGCTTTTCATCTTTAGTTTGCCATTCTCCTTTCACTTGGCAAATAATCAACATGGAATCCCCGAAGACTTCAAGTTTCTTAATCTTGAGCTCTAAAGCAGCCTCTAAACCAATGATACATGCTTCATATTCAGCTGTGTTGTTAGTGCATTCGAATTGCAACCTTGCTGAAAAAGGGTATTGCTTTCCATCCGGGAAATTATTACAACTCCAACCCCATTTCTCGATACATTTATCGCTCCATCAAAATAGAGTGTCCACCACTCGCTCGCCCTCATATCATCCCTAATCTCTAGTATGTTTTCATCGGGAGATCAAAATTTAGAGGCTCATAATCTTCCACGGCATGATCCGCAAGATGGTCAAGCAACTATCATCGCCTTTTATGGCTTTCCTCGTCATAAAAACAATGTCATATTCTCGCTAACAACACTTGCCACCTTGCTATTCTGCTGGATAAATAGGGCTTCTCACAGATGTACTTAAGTGGATCTAACTTGGAAATTAGCCACGTGGTGTAGTACAACATATATTGCCTGAGTCTTTTCGCGCTCCACACCAAAGCACAACATAGCTTCTCAATCATGGGGTACCTAGACTCACAATCGTTGAACTTCTTGCTTAAGTAGTATATAGCTTGCTCCTTTCTTCCAGATTCATCATGTTGTCCCAACACACAACCCATGGATGTTTCGTGGACCGTTAAGTACAAGATCAATGGTTTCCCTGGCACTGGAGGTACTAACAGTGGAGGGTTTTGTAAATATTTCTTTATTTTGTCGAAGGCCTCTTGACAACTAGCATCCCACACTCCAGGATTTTTCTTTCTAAGTAAGCGAAAAATTGGTTCACATGTTGCCGTTAGCAGGGATATAAAACGAGCTATATAATTCAAGCGTCCAGAAAACTCCTTACTTCCTTTCTGCTTTTAGGCGCGGGCATTTCTTGTATGGCTCTAGCTTTATCCTGATCAACTTCTATTCCTCGATCGCTCACAATAAAACTCCAAGCAATTTTCCTGTCTTTACTCCGAAGGAGCATTTAGCGTGGTTCAACTTTAATCGATACTTCCGCAATCTCTCAAATAGTTTCCTCAATATCCGCACATGATCTTCATCGATCTTGGATTTAGCTAATATGTCATCCACATAGACTTCGACTTCTTGGTGCATCATATCGTGGAACAAAGCCACCATCGCCACGATATGTAGCCCCAGCATTCTTCAAACCAAATGGCATCACTTTATAACAGAAAGTTCCCCAAGGTGTGGTAAAGGTGGTTTTCTCTTTGTCTTCTTCTGCCATCCTAATCTGATTATAACCAGAAAACCCATCCATGAATGAATATGTGGCATTTTTAGCGGCGTTATCCACCAAGGTATCTATGTGAGGCAATGGAAAATCATCTTTCGGGCTTGCTTTGTTCAAATCTCTATAATCTACACACACCCGAATCTTTCCTTCTTTCTTGGGGACCACAACCATATTAGCTACCCATTGAGGATAGTGAACGACCTCTAGAAACCCTGCGTCCCATTGCTTTTGTATCTCTGCTTTAACTTTTAGGAGCATATCTGGCCGCATTCTTCTGTTTTTCTGTTTTACTGGCATGCTTCCTTCTATTAAAGGGATTTTATGCACGACTATATCGGTATCTAAACCAGGCATTTCTGCATAAGTCCAGGCAAAAATATCCGCATATTCATGCAAAAGAGAAATCAACTTTCTTCTTTCTTCCGTTGTAATAAGGGTACCAATTTTTAATTCCTTTTTCTCTTGCTCGGTTCCTAAATTGATGGTCTCAAGCTCTTCACAAAAAGGTTTCCAAGTTTTGTCAGACATTTCCACCAATTTAGCAAATTCCTTTATATCTTCCTCTGCCCATTCTTCATCATCAAGCACAGTGACACTATTGAAATTTGGCCAATTATTCTTAGTGTGATAGTTTTGTGAGTGGTCGGAATTTTCAGCACTCCTGAAAGTGTAAGGTGTGTTCGTGTAAGAGTGCGTAATTGCAAATGACAGGTCATAAAAATGCATGATCTTATAAAAAGAGTGCTCATTTGACAAAGCAAAACCTTGCGGCATCGTGAGCTGGATTACCGTCAAGGTCAAAATAAGTTAAAACATGGACATGATCAAACAAAAGCAATTACTTTTAAACACAATAGGAGCAGGCTCCATCTTCCAATTCTGGTGCACCTTTCCTCCAACTATTTTTTGCACAAAAGTCCTTGCGGGAAGCTTGTCTTCATCGTGAATAGATATCTGTGGAAAATCTGTCTCTTCCCCTGGGCATTCAAGAGTGCCAATATGCAAATCAGTTATGCCTGACTTGATCTCCTCAACTGAACTACGAAAAGATACTTGGAGTGGCGGGAGGACGATCTCTTCTTCTTTTAACTCCCTTCCCTCAATTTTTGCCATCCTTGCTTCTTTCTTAGCTTGGGCAACCCGCATATAATCTTCTTTTTTTGGCTTATATCCCAATCCGAACCTCTGATCTGCACATTTCAATTTCATCATATTGATTCGTTCCGGCATTCCACTTATGGGATCATATTGAAAGGGAATCCCATTCCTTAGAAAACACTTGGCAGCCATCTTTGCTGCCTCTGGGATTCTTGGTTTCTTTAACACCGTGCCCTCACGAACCCAGTCTGCATTCACTATTTCGAAAGCATGAATATTCCCATCCCTACAGTCATTTGCTTCTATAAAAGGTACAGCCACATTCTTAATCATTGAAATTGTTTCCTCTGCTTTGACAGTAATCAACATTCCATTTATAATATATTTCAAACATTGGTGTAGTGAAGAGGCTACTGCTCCAGCTGCATGTATCCATGGCCTTCCTAGTAATATACTGTAAGATGGATGTATATCCATTACTTGCAACGTCACTAGGAATATTTGTGGCCCCACATATAATTCTACTTCCAATGTTCCCACTATTGGTCTTGGCGATCCATCAAATGCCCTTGCCATCATTGTACTCGGCTTCATGTGCGATGCATCAATAGGCATTTCTTTTAACATGTGTCTTGGTAACACATTCAATGCAGAGCCATTATCAATTAATACTTTTCCAATTAAAACATCTTTACATCGTATTGTGATGTATAATGGCTTATTGTGCCCCGTACCATCAGGATCTACTTCATCTTCAGTAAAATACACATAATTTGAAGCCTGGATTCTCCCTACTAAATGCTCCATAGTCTCTGGGTTAATGTCCTGGGGGACATAGGCCTCATTCAATACTTTTTGCAAAGCTTTCCGATGAGACTCGGAACTCAATATCAAGGAAAATAATGATATCTTAGCAGGGGTCTTCTTGAGTTGTTCCACCACACTATATTCACTATGCTTCATCAACTTTAAGAATTCATTGGTCTCTTCTTCTGTTACGGGTTTATTTATTTCTTCAGATACGTCGACCACTTCTTTCCCTTTAATTCTTCTTAACTCCTCCGGGGTAAAACATCTACCACTTTGAGTCAAGCCTCCAATTTCAGACAAAAAGATGAGTTGTTGTCCTGCGTCCTGAGATGAATGCCCATAATTGTGTGGCATGGCATTATAGTCTTTTTTATCAGTAGCGATGGGCTTGGTCAAGACTAACTTGGGTAGTCCTCCTGGAGTGAGTTGGATCCGACATACTTCTTTCTTTGACATTTCATCACGGATACTTTATCATCTGTAATTGTCTCTACCCGAAGCAAACCTCTATTTATCATTTTTGTCACATTTTCATGGAAGCCTTGACACTGACTAATAGAATGACCCTTCTGGTTATGATATTTGCAACATCTCATATCATCATATTTTGCATTTGTCAGCATTTGATATATTTTTTCCATTGGCACCTTTAAACTTCTCGGAGGCTCGATATCCAACATATTCACTGATCCACTGCCTGAAGCATGACTAGGTAGTGGATTAGTGCTTATATTTGGGGAATCCTCAAATGTTATCCATCCAGCTTTAATTAATTGGAGGAGCTTCCTTTTAAAAGCAATACATGTATGGATGTTGTGTCCTGCGACTCCTGCATGGTATTCACAAGTGAGATCCGGTTTATACCAATTGGGATAAGGCGGTTGCAAGGGTGTCAAGGGTACAGGAGCTACATGCCCAATACTTAGTAACTTTTGGTATATCTCATTCAAAGGTAAAGACAATGGAGGTAACTGTTCCTGAACTTCTTGATAGCTCTTTTTGGGGAAACTTCTGACTTGGTTTTTTGGTAAATTTCCAACTTGGTTCTCGGTTTTTTTGGTAGAGAATGGAGAGTTGAAGTTTATGTTGGCAACTTGAGATGATGAGGGGTTGTATTTTGGAAACTGGGTGTTCTTGCCCTTATAACCACCTTCAATATGATCAACGCTCTTTTCTTTTCCTCCGAAACCCTTCTTCTCCATAGGTACATAAATTCTCCCATTCTTTATTCCTTGTTCTATACGCTCGCCACTGCACTACGGCATCTGTAAATTGTTGTGCCGCACTTCCCATTACATGCTCGTAGTATGGTGCTCTCAGTGTATTGGCGAATAGAGTAACCATCTCTTTATCTAAAAGGGGAGGGTGTACTTGTGCAGCCAGGTCTCTCCATCTTTGAGCATATTCTCTTATGCTCTCTTTTCCCCTTTTTCCAGGTTGGACAGACTAGTTCTATCAGAGCGATATCCATATTATATTTGTATTGCTTAATAAAAGCATCAACCAAGTCTTTCCAATTACGAACTCTAGTGTTATCAAGCCTCATATACCAACTTAGAGTCGCTCCACTCAAACTATCTTGAAAGAAATGCATTAATAATTTCTCATCATGCACCACCTCTGCCATTTTATTACAATATGACTTTAAATGTGTGACGAGGCATTGTGTTCCAAGATACTTAATGAACTCGAGAACACGGAATTTCTTTGGTATCACCACATTTGGGACCAAACACATTTCTGCGCTCTTATTGGATCATAAAACTCTGCTCCTTCAATGGCCCTTATCCTAGCTTCCAATGCCGCCATTTTGTCTTGATCAACACCGTCGGATGACTGTGTTTTATGGGACTCATTTGCGGATATTCCACCAATCGGTGTTGGTAGGGTGCTCAGATGCGGTTGCTTGTCCAAAAGCGAGGATTTTGTTGAGGATTCTGAACCCCTTCTCCAATTATTTCATCGGGATTATTTACCGCTTGTGTTTGAGTAGTTGTCTGAGGTCTAGTTGAAGGACCCTCGCTGGAGGCATTTCTTAGTGTCACTCAAGTAGACTAGCGATGCGAGCTACACTGCCTTTTAAAGCTGCTCAACTCTTCTTGGAAGTGAGCATCTTGATGTGCACGCTTCTTCGCCTTCCATATTTCTTTGACGAAGACGAGGGTTGTAAATCCTAGGAGGTGAATTTCTTCGGGGACCTATATTTCAACCTGAGGATGATATGCATGTTATTTATGATGAATGAATGTATGCATGATGATTTTTATTTTTGAAAAACCAATCCATGACTTCCATGCCGGGTAAAATCCATAGATATCTTGTAGAAGCTTTGCCCATATGCTTGAGTCAATTGAATAATACACACTTGTCAAAAGGCACAGAGGTGGAGCTGGTCCTTTCATTCATCAAAATACAAAATATTTACTCAAATGCTACTCCTCTATTAGCTACAAACTTAACAAAAGAGGAGAGTTCATTCAAGTACATTTCATATCTCACGAAGCACCGCCACCGATTCTAGTAGCTTTTACACATAATTCATCAGCCTTTCTAGCCACTATATTGATAAGTTTATCATCCGCTTCTATCTTGTGATGGAATACAAGATTATCCTCGGCGCAAAGATTTCATTGCAAGCAGTTAATGAGTCATTGTTTTTCTCTAATATTAGAACTAATTTTTCAAACTGTTGGGTTTGATCTTTAGCCCTTTGTAACCTTTCCTGAAGCCTTACTGTCTCGGAGTTCAACTGAGCCTCAATTTTGGTGGTGCATTCCTGCCATTCAGTGCGTTGCTCTTGCGCTATCCTTAGGTCCTCTTCCCGAGCTTCTAGTTCAGCTTGTAGAGTGGAAACATGATCTCTCAGGTCATTTGCCATGGTTAAGTATCTTTTCACGTCAGACTCGGCTATCCTTCTTGCCTCCAACTCATTTTCTGTCTGAACTCGGTATTGGGCCTTTAATTCTTTTTCTTCTTCAAGGACAAGACTAGCCACCCTTCCTTTCTCCTTCTCAGTTTCCCATTTCATCTTGTAATGGTCCCTTTCTTTCATTATGGAGGCTACCAATTCTTGGTTCGCATGCTCCCTATTTCCAGATGTTGTCTTCAAACTGACCAATTCCTTTTCTATCATTTCATATTTACTTATCCGGTCATTATATTGAGAACTTATTTCTTCTAGCTGCTTTTTCTCTTGGATCAGCTTGGTGAGCTGTCTTCTTTCCTTTGCAAACTGACAATCCACAGAAACCCTCATCTGTTCTTCTTCTAGTAGTTGTTTCTCGAGGAATTTCTGACTACTTTTGCTGCGGCTGAGCTCAATCCTTAACTTATCTAATTCTTCTTGCAAGTCCCTTTCATCAACCCTTTTTCTTTTAGTTTCAAGCAAAGACGGTGCTTTATCTCGCACCAGTGCTTTGACTTATGATGTTCTTCTTCCATGCCAGGTAACCGTGGCTAACGTAAGGCTTATTTGGATGAGACTCTCGTTAACTAACATAGGTTGCTTCCAATCCTTTTAATTACTTCCAGCTTCACCAATGAGTCGACTTCTCTGAAAGAACCCACATATTCAGTCAACCCTTTAGTTCTCGGCACATATTGCGTCCCCCCAAACTGCCTGGTTACTAGAGAGGGACAATAGCCGATATAACCGGTTAAGACAATTAACGGGACTCACACCTTACTACCGCAACTCATTAAATAAGTTGAACTACCTACCCAAGGAGCTTTCCATCTGAATTTACTTTCGAGAAGTGCTCGATATTTCTCCACCCAAGCTTTTTCATCCAAGTCTTTCCATTCTTCACTCAAAACCAAACCAAGAGGACTCATGTTAAACCGCCAAAAATTGTCGAAAACTTTTCTCGGGGTTTCCAGATGACTAACAATCCACATGAACAATAAAAGGATACAACACCACGATCGCCCCTTTCCATGCATCCTGCAATGGTTCAAAGACAAGATAGTCTCGGCCAATATAGTCGAAGAGGGATTATTCTTTCCTCGCTCATATTCAACAAAAGCACTGGTCGCTTCTATGCTAATTATCCCAACAGACTTCAAGGAAATAAAATTAGACCAAAAATAGCAAAAGCCACCAATCGGTACCCTTCTTCTCCAAGTCTACCTTTATCTTTACTTGCTTTCAACTTGTTCTCAATCGCCTTCCATTTGAAATCTCCGTAAGAAGTCATATATTGGCCCACTTGATCCAAGCATAGAAGCTTAGCGACCTCTTGAACTGTATTCTTAATTCTCTGTCTGAAATAAACTTTGTGGGGGTTGTGGGGAAAATTCAAGATTTGAGCATATTCCTCTATGGTAGGAGTCATGTCAATATCCCCAAAGGTAAAGCATCGGTAGTTAGGATCCCAAAAGTGCATAAGGGCTTTGACTGCTGATATCTGAATCGGAATCCTCATTAGGTGACCGATTCTTCCATATTTTACTTCAAACAATGTCTCATCTACATACCCCATAATGGGCATCAACCTTTTTACATTTTCTATGGAGAAGTGGATTTTGGTCATGTGTGGCAATCCATTGATTTTAGCTCTTGGGCAATCTCCTCGATTATGTGTGTCATCTCGGACCTTTCCCCGTATTCCAAAAAACTCATGGAAGTCATGGTCTTAGTTTAATAATTTCTGCAAATAATGATCAAATTATTAAAGATACTACATCCTAGGTTCTAGGCTATTACATGCAGGGTAAGTTGTTCTATCTGGTCACAAAAAGGGTCTATGAACTGCCCAGTGACCACCTCACGTGAAGGTAGTATGGGGGTTTACGAGAAATGGTTGGGGCACAGTGTGACCGCCATTATCAAGTAAACACTCAGTTCATAGTTGGATGTTTCACGAATCTGAACCCCGACTAAAAGTCATGGGGCAGACCGCTAATCCCCACCTATCTTAAAATTGGGTTTATACAGGAAATTAAAATGCATGTTGACATTAATTTAAATTAAACGTTATGCATGAATTGAAAAATAAAATGCATGCTAAAGCAGTAAAAATGCAAGTTAAAGAAATTAAAAAGAGTGCAAAAAGCAACTGAGAAATAAACAATCAAACAAGCAAAGCTCAATCCCTATCGTCCCCAGCGGAGTCGCCATCTGTCGCGACGGCGATTTTTGACGCGCTTCGCGCCCCGCCCTTCTCCTTTTTTGGGGAACAACGGCGCACGGATGTAAATATGGGGGTGTTTATGGTCGTAAAAACTACGACTATAAATATCAGGAGTCGCCACCTAGTATTAAGGTCACTATGAAATCTAATGATCTGCGAGAGTCCGGGTAAGAGACTTGTTGTGCAAGGGGAATACGCATCACTTCCAAAACACCTTACCTAAGGTAAGTCTGCATTGTTGTTTGATTGTTTACTTTCTAAATTAAAATTTTGCACCGCATTTTTCAAAGAAACAATTTTTTTATTTATTTATTTTTTTTTTTGTCGGTGTACTTTACAATGTAATTTTACACCGCAATAAAAATGGGGTACTTTACAATGTAATTTTACACTGCAGTAAAAATGGGGTACTTTACAATGTAAATTTACACCACGTAAATCTAAAAAATGATTAATAAATTATCCTTTTTCATACACGGTGTACTTTACAATGTAAATTTACACCGCCAAAACAAAATAATTATTAAATCATTTTTGACATTTTGGTCGCCTTCCAATGGATAATTGTAAACCGGTTACAATATCCAAATTTTATTTTGAAATATGAAAGGAGAAATAAAAATATGCCACATATTTTTTATAAAAACTATAATGAGAAAAGCTTTGGAATACTGACCTTATGCAAGAAAACAAAATATATTTTTGATTTTTTTTTTAAAAAAAAAATAATATTTTTATTTTTTATTATTTTATTATTTTATTATTTATTTATTTTATTATTTATTTATTTTTATTATTTTGTATTTTTGTATTTTTTATTTTTTTATTTATTTTATTATTTATTTTTTTATTTATTATTTATTTTATTTTTTATTTTTTTATTTTATTTTATTGTTTTTATTTTTATCGATTGGTCATGCCAACTTAGTGAGTGACGACTCACTCGATTTAGTTGAGCTTCGACCTTGTGCTGGCTGAAGCTCGGTTTATATTAGTCGGCTGTCAGTCCAAGTGTCGACACGTTTTTCTGATGCAGGTCGGTCAACCCGACCGGACAAAAAAAAAAACAAAATCGAAGAAGAAGAACAAGGCACATGTGCACTGCTCATACAAAATTTAAAACATCAACGAGAGGTTTATAGGAGAATACCTTCGTGTAGAGGGATTGAGGTGATCCTTCCTGTCGTCTTGGTTTTGGAAATGGAGGTCTGTGGTTGCTGGAAATGGCTTCGAAGTGGCGAAGTGTTCATGCCGCTTGTCCTCTGTCTCTTCACCGATCACCGGAGAAGAAGGGAAAAGACTCGGGTGGTTGCTGGTTGATATTCCGAGGAAGAAACTTCAGCGTGGTGGTGCACGGTGGTCGGGGACGCAGGTCGAGCGCTGCCAAGAAGGAGAGAGAGACGACGTTTCTGCAGCTTAGAGAGAGAGAGACGACGACGGTCGAAAGAGAGAGGGAGCACTGCAATGGGAGAGAGATGGTTGGCCTGGCGTGGTGGTGGTCTGCCGTGGATGAGGAAGATGGCTGGTGTTGATGTCGCCGGTGTCAAGGAAGAAGACGAAGGCGTGATCTGCTGCCGAAGAGGATGCAAGTTTTCTGCCCGGGTTTTCAGCCCTCAACACAATGAAAATTTCTCAATTTCGTGTTCTTCTTCCTCGTCTTCTTCAATGTATTTTTTGTTTTATGATTCGGGTTTTGTTTTAATCTTCCCCAGATTTTCTCTCTGTCTTGCTCCTCTTCTCCTCTCAGTATTTTCTTCTCCTCAAGTACTCAGTTTCTCGCTAAACTTTCCTTTTTCTCTCTCGGTTTTTTTTCTACAAGTTTTTTTCACTCCAGATTGTACTCTCCTCTCTAAGTGTTTTTCTACTATCCTCCTTCTCACTCTCTTCTCTTTTCTCCCCACTCTCTCTCTTTCTTCTCTCGCCTCTAGCCTTCTCCTCCTCTTCCTCCTCGTCTGCTTGGTTTGCATGGCTATTTATAGCCATGTCGATATGTCGATATGCCACAGATTTATGCACTAAAGCATAAAAAAACTTGGATAATATTTGTTTTTGGTAGTGGTGGTAGTGGGTTGTTGAATTATTGTAGGTAAAAATATGCTTTAGTCCTTCAACTTGTGTGCTTTTTTATTTTGGTCCCTGCTTTTATTTTGTGCAATTTGACTCTCAATTGAGCATTAAATTCTCAATTGTCTTCAATTAGGCCCCTAATTTGCACAATTAGCTTGGAAAAATTCAATTGGGTCTCCCAAAATTCCAATCTTCTGAATTGAACCCAAATTAAATTCAAGAATTTGACCTTTTGTCAATTAAGCCCATAATAAAATTAATTTGATCAATTTAAAGCATAATTAAGCCCTTGCACTTAATTAAATTCTTTAATTGGATCCTAAATTAATTCTCAATCATAATAATATTTTGAATTAGCCCATGATTAAATCAACTTGGCTTATAAAAAATATAATTATGATTTTTGACTTTAAAGTTTAGCTTGAATTTGTATTTTTTTTTTCCTCATTTTTGGGCGTAACAGGGATATGATTAAGCTCAGAAAATATTCAAATTTTTCACCACAATTTTTCTAACAACCCTGACCTCTTTTATTTTATTTTTGGTATTTTTATTTTATTTTTGGGGAGTCACCCAAAAATTGGGTGATGACACCCTGGTCAGGAATTAATCAGTGTGGGGCTGCCAAATTAAATTTATGCCATTTACAAAAGTATTACAATTTACAATAATAAATTTCATGTTCAAATTTAGGAGAAAGGTTAAATGATTTGTTAATAGAGTTACTATCAAACAGTTCCAATTCTAACTAGCAGGTTTCAAATTTCATTTCAGTTGGTGTTTTTTTTTCATTAGAGTGAAACGTTTTGATTTTGGAGTATTTCGGCGTGTCGTTTCGAGTTTATACTATTTATGTATATATATATAATTAAATTTATTTAGTTCAAATTCAAAGATAAAATTATTTAGAATTGTACAATTTAATATAAAAGTATAATAAAATAATTTTATGAACAAAATTATGAAATTTAATATTATGAGAATGACATTATCAATCTTGCAAGGTCATTGCATTCTCTGATTGCTTTGAAATTTTAACATTATATATATAAATATGTCAAGAGAGTCCTTGTAAAATTTTATCTCAATCTAACGGTCGGATTAAGAGATATACTTAATATTGTAAAATTATTTATTATTTAAAAAACACTATTCGGCCAAAACAGAATGGGAGGAACGAAACCGGAACATTTCGGCCGGTATTTGGCCAAAAAATCCAGAATAAGACGGAATTTAAACCGAAATAAAAATGACGTCGTTTTGTCTCCTTTTTTTAACTGGTACAAAACGTTTCGACCGAAACAGAATGAAATTGACAACCCTAATTCTAAGATCTGTGATAATTGCTAGTTGATGCCAAGTACGTACACGGTTAAGAATCCAGAAACTATTCACAAACGATCAAATTAAGAGAAAAGAATTCATGAACCCTCGCATTTTTCATCGAGTCTTGACCGAATGAAGGATTAAATTGTGCTAACCATGTGGGTTTTGTTTTTGATTCAGGAACCTCAAGAACTTTTGATTGCTTGCAGTACGAGACAAGGTCTTGCATGCGGCATACGAACTACTTCCTGTATCTATTCCCTTGTCCAGTTGTATAATAATCGAAGATTCTAACCACTGTGGAAGAACACCATGGATTTTCGTGACCCTCTTTCGATAATGAACTCTTTTTTTTGTTTTGAAAAGTAAATATATAATTGATGTTTAAGCACATGATGTGCCCACCTTCAATCCTGATTTCTTGTCCGAACATTTGCCACATCATGACCACCTTTCCATGTTTTGTCTCGCATGGCTAATGTTCTTAGCCTACCATCTTCAAACCCTTTCTATCTTGATAATATCCAATGTTGAAAGGGCAAGTCAAATGGGATATTGAGCGAAGGTGTTATAGCAACGATGGAAGACAAAGATTGCCAATAAATATTTATATAGAATATATATATTTCATGATTTTTATTGATGACTATTCAGAAAGGTTTGGGTGCACTTCATGCAATACAAGTTGGAAACTCTCATCACATTCAAAGTATGAACAATGGTATTGAGAATACATATTTGAATTTCATAAGGTTGTGTGAGAAACATATGATCAAGAAGCAACACATGGATGTCAAGCCTATGTACATATTTCTGGTGATGAGAAGTCCAAGCTTCATGCGAAGTCTAGACTATAGAAAGAGGTGAAAGGTTTCAAGATCTAGGATTAAAAGGAAAATAAGATAATGATCAATAAAGATATTGTTTTTTTTTTCTTTCTAAAAAAACTATTTCACATTGTATTTTAGAAGAAAAGAAACAAATGATATTAAAAAAATACAACAACAATGACCATGAGATGCATATAGAGATAAATATTTATTTTAAGAAAGAAACCATTGAGAATTCAGGGATTTCTAGTTAAAAAGATCAACAACATGACAATATAACTTTAGGTAGACCCAAACACACTAATAAGATACTCGTTAAGTATGGTCTCGAATTTTTTTTTATGCACTTATTATTAGTAAAGGGATCCTATTACTTTTTAGGAGGCATTATACAATTAAGATAAAAGTAAATGGATAAATGCTATAGAAAAATAAATAGAGTCTCTACATAATAAACAAACATAAGAGTTGGTTAAGCTTTTATAGAGGAATAAGGTAATAGGATGTAAATGAGTGTGTAAGAAAAAAGAAAAAAAATCAGATTAAAAAAGTAAGACGTTCAAGAGTCGTCTTATAACAAAGGGTTACTCAAAGAGAAAAAGGGGTTGACTATGATGAAATATTTTCTCGTGTATCCAAACATACTTCCATCAAGTAGTGTTAAGCTTGATATCATATTTTGATAAGTCAGTAGAGTAATTGAATGCCAATATAACTTTTCTCTATGGTGATATGAAGGAGAAAATTCACATGGTAATACCCAAAAGGTTTAGTTAATGGACAAGAACACTCCATTTGTAAATTGAGGAAATAATTTTATAGACAAAATAGTCTTCAATGAAATGATATGAGTGATTTGATGGATACATGATTAGGATTGATTATAAAATATATGAGCATGACTATTATGTTTATGTAAAGAATCTTGATGATGATTCTTTCATTTTTCTATTGCTTTATATGAATGACATGTTGAATGGTGCAAATAATATGGGCAGGACCAACAAGTTAGAGACTTTATTGAGTAAATAACTTGAAATGCATAATTTAGATACTACTAAAAAGATTCTTGGGATGAAGATCTGTAAAGATAGAACTACTAATAGATTATGATTATCTCATTGTAGTTAGGTTAAGTGTTAGAAAGGTTCAACATGGATAATCAAAAACTAACGAGTAAGACTTTAGCGAATAATTTCATATTATCTATTGAACAATTCTCGGAGACAGATGATAAAAGAGAAAGACAAGTGAAAAGTTATTTATGCTAGTGTAGTAGGATGTTTAATATGATATTTTCAACAATTCAAAGATGACCCATGATCATATATTCATAACAACATATATAATTATGAATTAAAGAAATTCTATCTATCTATGGGTACGCCGCCATGTCCTCTTTTTCTCTTAATGGGACGCGTGTCGTTGTAAGGCGGTCGGAGGATTGCCGGAAGATGATTTTTCTTTTCCTCCTCTTTTTCTCTCTTATGGAGCGGAAAAATACATGTTGATCGTCATGTTTAGAGTTACGGGACACATAATTTAAAAGAGTTATTGAAGAGGTACAAAATCTAATGCAAATTCAAATCATGCTGGACATAGAAGGATTTATTAAGGGAAATAGGGTTATTTACATGTGGTATGGGAATAGGGTATGAAGAAAATAACAGTAACGGACGCCACAGCAGATTTAAAGACAGCCTTCTTGTACTATATATCTTCAATAATACTTAAAACTATGCTTTAATCAAGAAGAAATGAAAGAAAAATCGAAACATGACGACCCAATTACGAGCTGTCTGCCCTCTAATCACTACTTGCGGGAGCCAAACATCTGAGAAGAACACGATCAAGAACAGCAGTACTACTGATCAAAGAGCATAAGTCTTGGACCTCGGCGAATCTGCAATTTTTAAGGTCTCTTCTATGAGCTTCTTGGCCTTCCTGCTTCTTATCTCAACTCTCATGCTGTCACTCTTCTCAATCTTATCATAAGGTTTCTTCATCTTCAAACCCCTTATTTTCGATTTCAAGCTCACCATCAAGCTCCCCAGTCCCATCGTCATGTATATGGCTACTGTATACCTTCCTGTAAACATTTTTGAAAAAAAAGAAAACATTTTCATCACCTTTTAGAAAAAAACACAGAAGAAGATCGAGAGAAGAGATGAAAGAGTGCATCAAAAAATCATTACCTTCAAAAAGAGAGCAAGGTTGCAGAAAGAGGGTGGAGAGGAGGTGAGTGGGGGGAGGAGAGACGCGGTGGAGGAGATGAAATGAATGAATGCAGGTGGCTGTGAGAGGTCACAATGGAAGAAGCATTAAGAGCTTGGAAGGCAGACCACGCAATTTACTTGAGAGCTATATTGACCTTCTGATCTCTCTTGAACTTATATAAAATATCATTTATTAATTAAATTAATGCACTAGAGAGTTAATTGGGTATGATTTGTGGTCGTTAATTTTTTATAAACACGCGATGCAGACCTAAACTAATCCACTTATCGAAATGGTGAAAATGCTTAAAATAGTTGTTCATCTAGAGAGATTGACTGACTCTTAGAGCAAATGCCTCACTCGAACCCTAGTGTGTCCTAATTTAAATGCATCTAACCCGTCTCTAAATCTAGATTCAAATTATTGTTAATTTTGAAATTATACATTTGACCTGATTTACAAGATACCCTTTCTTTTTATATATATAAAATTTATTAATTAATTATTTTAATTGTGCTGAGTAGATGAGGTCATAAGAGGATATGTTTTTGAAAGTTTTTTTTGGAAATTTGACTAATAAATAAATTGATTTGGAGAAGATATTCTTTATTAAGAAGATGCTCTTAATTTCTCGAAAATAAAAAAAAAGTATATTTTCTTTAATAAGTTTTTTTTAATAAATGCTATGATTGATGGCCTTCAAAAGAGATTTAATTATTAAAATTTTGAAATTATTTTTCTAAGAAAGTAATGTTCTAGTCATGAAAAGTTTTATTTTTTATTTAGTTTCTTGAAAAACAACTATTCAGTCATTTTTTAAATATATTTTAAAATTTCTAGTTGATATTAATCCAATTATTTGAAATATATATTTTAATGAAGTCTTTTTCATTAAAATAATGCTCTCGGGATTAAAAAAAAGAAAAAATAAATAAAGAAATTGGACAACAAATTTCGCTATTAACTTTGTCCCATACGACAACATTAATCAATCAATCTACTTCGCGTGACCATCGATGCCCCTTGTGACCTGTCATTGTCCTATTATGATGTGAGGTGGGATTCGTTCTTCATTTTATTGACTTTATAAAATTTAATTTTAGAAATTTAATTTACATGTTTACTCTTTATTTTGATTTTTTTCTTAGTCCTTGAGTATTTTAACTTTCTATAGATTGGTTATTGTATTTAATTTTGGTTTCAATTTCACTCTTTAAATTCTATTTTCATGGTTTCATGTGTTAATATTTATTTTTATTTATATTCTCACGTGTGACTAATGTGTAATGACGTGGACGGAAATAACAAAAGAAGAATAATTATTAAACAAACTAGAGAAATCGTAAATAAAAAGAAAAGTAATGAGGTTCCTAAAAAAATTAAGAAAAATTAAATTATTATACACAATATTTTATCTTCTAAACTTAATAGCAAAAAAAATATATATATAAATAACTAAGAAAACAAATATATATAAATAACTATAATATTGAAAATAAATATGATTTAACTTAGCCATGTCGACCTACTTTATGCTATAATATCTAAATTAAAATATTTTTAAGAATAAATGATAATGACAATTTTGTAAATATTTTAAAAGCTTAGTTGATTTTTTTTTCCTTAAAAAAGAAGATGAAAGTGTAATTTTTAAAACTAAAGAGGCAAAATGTAATTCACATCAAACCATATAGTTAAATATATTATGATAACATTACTTTTATATATTAAAAATTAATTTCAAATTTTACTTCGCAACGTAGCTCAAATTTCCTCCAAAGTCAAACTAACAATTTTTAATTTGTCTTAGAGTTGACTATGGAGCCTTAATAATAATAATAATAATAATAATAATAAGAGGGGTATGTGCAATGACAAGACTGCCCCGCATAAACAGACAGCTAGGGTTTCACGAATAGAGCAGAGCTGGCCAGTCGAAGGAGAGGCGCTTAGGAACAGATACATAAATCAGTGGCCTCTTTAAAACCGCAACCGCAGCCGCAGCCGCAACCGCAGCCATGGGTAAGTAGAAAACCTCTCTCCGTTTATCTTCCTTGAAATAAAAAGTAGTATATCTCTGTGTGCTGTGCTGTGCTCTGCTGTAAAATGGTGTCTCTGTTTATGTGTTTGAAGGTATCTCACGTGACTCTATGCACAAGAGGCGTGCCACTGGAGGGAAGAAGAAGGCCTGGAGAAAGAAGAGAAAGTACAGTTTCCGTAATTCTCCTTAGTTGCAATATTTAATTATTTATAATAATTACTTGCTTATTGGATCGATGAAGGTATGAGCTAGGTCGTCAGCCTGCAAGCACTAAGATCTCAAGCAACAAGACTGTCAGAAGAATTCGTGTGCGAGGAGGCAATGTGAAGTGGAGGGCCCTAAGATTGGATACTGGGAACTACTCGTGGGGCAGTGAAGCTGTCACTCGCAAAACCCGTATTCTTGATGTGGTTTACAATGCCTCAAACAATGAGCTTGTCCGAACCCAGACTCTTGTCAAAAGTGCAATTGTTCAAGTCGATGCTGCCCCATTCAAGCAATGGTACCTTCAGCATTATGGGGTTGACATTGGCAGGAAGAAGAAGGCTGTGGTGAAGAAGGAAGCCCCTGAGGTATTATTGTTTATGCTTTACCAGAATAATGCTTCTTTTCTGTTTCTTTAATATTTGATTTTTTTAATTTCACGTTGAGGATGTTTGCTAGATGCCTGTGATCGTTATTAACATAATTTTTAAGAATGGCACTTCTATGGGATCTACTGAATTTCGCCAACGTTGTTTATGAGTAGGTTAAGAGAAGTTGATCAGGTTTTTAGCTTTATGGAATCAATATGAACCCTCCTCACTACAATGTTTCACTGCTCCTGTAAAGCCTTAAAAACTATGTTAAGCATGAATTTTGATTCAATGACTTTTGACCCTTGGTATATTCTCCCGAATAAGATTTTCTTGTACCAAGGGCTGTGTGTGTGTGTGTGTTCAATGTCATTCCTCATTTTGATGTTTTCTTCTCTTGTATCCTATGTATTCTGGAGAACCATTTTTCCTCTGAAGTTTCTCTTCATTAATTTGATATTTAACATAACTTCAATACAAATATTGAATGTTGTGGATCATCCTTTTTGTTAATGGAATATATCAAAACTGCATTTTTTTTCTTTTTATTTAAGACTAGTAGAACTGCGAATTGATGATGTTTTGCCATGGTTCATTTGTGTACTATGGTCGTTTGTGTTGTTCACGCTACCAACAAGATAGAAACCATGCTACATTTTAATAATTGTTTTTGCGTGGTAATCTGATGTTTTATCTTCTGCCTGTTTCTGGATTAGTTTTTTATATGGTGCTCTTAATTAAAATGTTCTGTCTTGTGTATCAGCAGGAAGGAGAAGCAACTTCAGAAGAAACAAAGAAGAGCAACCATGTGATCAGGAAGATTGAGAAGCGTCAACAGGGTCGTCAGCTAGATCCTCACATTGAAGAGCAGTTTGGAGGTGGTAGGCTGCTGGCTTCCATCTCATCTCGACCTGGTCAATGTGGCAGAGCTGATGGGTGAGTTGTTAAGAGCTAGTTATATACAGATAGATAGTACATGGAGCTTTCAATGTCAACGTTTTTATTTTCCGACTTATCTTTTTTCCCAACAGATACATCTTGGAAGGAAAAGAACTTGACTTTTATATGAAGAAGATCCAGAGGAAGAAGGGAAAGGGTGCTGCTTAAGCAATTCAATAACTGGACTCCTCTGCTTGTTTTAAAGCTTAGTTGCTTTACAGTTTCATTCTATTATGCGTAGGACAAAAATTTTGTATTTCAGTACTGGTGTTGGGAGTTTAAAGACCAAATATCGTGTTTTGGCTTGCTTGTAAACTCATAAATCAATTTCCAAATGAAATTAAAAGTTCTAATTGTTGGTCTCAGCTACTGAAATTGCTTCCATTGAACATCAGACAAGTCAAGTTTGTCAACATCATTAGATCGGAAATTGTAGGCACCGGCCAACTTGATGAATGGTTTCAGCTGGAAAATTAACGTATGTTCTTTTCGGATGTTGCCGTAAGATTGGCTTTGGTAGTTCCAGGTTTTAGCCAACTTCAGGCTCAGGCGTGTAGATTTTTGTCTCCAGGAATTCTCTGATGCCTAGTTTGTTTGCCCCCGGTGCTTCTCCTGACTCCAGAGCTCCGGTCGGCTTCTCCATGGCGTATCTTCCACCAAAATCTTGTCTAGCAGTGATGCTAATTTCTTTTGGACAATCTAAAGAATGGAAGAAATAGAAACTTAATTGTGTTTTTTGGAATGTTGGAATAACTCAGTGGTGGTCCAGAAGAAGCACTGCACGGAACCTCAGCTTTCTTGATAGCTACTCCCTCCCCATCCATTACATCCAAATTACTTTCCAAATGTGCAGTTTTTGGCAAGCTTCTTTCCTCTTGAAGAGGCCAACACACAGAGGCTAAAGATGGACGGACTGCGTTCATGGAACTCTTTCCTCGAATAAAAATGTCGACCGGCCACTAATTTCTAGGACAGAGACTAGACAAGGAGACAGAAGAAGATAATGCGATGAAACATTGATCACTCTAATTTTCCAATCCTTTTCTTCCAAATAAATTTTTATTTTAATTTTTTACTTCAAATTTTAAAAAATAGTTTTTATAGATATTTTTCACGTGCTGATATCAATTTTTTTTTAAATATCATTTTAATATATTTATAAATAAAAATTATTTTAAATTAAAATAACCTCTACCACAGTATTAAATAAGTATTAAATAGCGAATTAGCCTTTTTCCATAAGATGCAGGGATATCAACTTCCATGAATATACGACAAAGCTTGTGTTCCTTTCTGGCCAATAAAGACATGCCAGGAGACTCAGGACTTGTTAATATGACAACAAAAAATATCGCAATTTTTTGTTGAACACTTGCAATGCAGCCCCATGATGAGTTAAACTCAAGTGATTTTTTTTTAACCGGAGTATTCGGTCGGCTTTACGTGAATCTCGACTATTTTCGAGATCCATTAAACATTCTACAAATACGAGTAAGTATGTAAGATACTGCAGAGATGACAGACGTACTGCACGTCGAGAAAAGCCAGAGGACATGTGGAAAAGAATCCTCAAACTCTACTCCCACCGAAACTCGAACTGATATTCAAATGAAATAGAATGCTCCTCAAGAACCCACGAACTTTCAGGTAACTCAAGGGACTCTTTTGACATCAACCTCAAAGGACATTTTAGAAGCTCATGTGGGGTTGCTGTCAGTTGCGGTGGACCGGTGGTGCTTGGTTGATCATTTGAATCTGTTTTTTAATATATTAATATTAAAACTAGTTATTTAAAATAAAAATATATATTTTAATATATTTATGAGTAAAAAACATTCTAGAAACCACTCATTGTCACCTTTTCAAATACTCTGTTAAATTTTGGTTTTATTGCCGATGGTTCTTGGATTGGGAACTGGGAACTTATGATTTCACGGTTTAAGTTTTTATTGTTTTTGTGTTTTAAAAATATTTTTGATTTTTTTGTGTTTTCTTAATTATTTTGAGGTTATGCTGGTATTAAGAATAAATTTTAAAAAATAAAAAATATATTTTATTATATTTTCAAGTCAAAAACATTTTGAAAAGTAATAGATAGTTGAATATGAAAGAGGCTATTAAACCAAAAACCTTGAATTTTAACCTAAATGTTAGACTTTTGAAGATTAATATGTGTTCTTGGAGGTTTGCAGTCGCAGCTTATTCATGGAGGATGGATCCCAATTTTGCAGTGATGTGCATAAAAGAATTTTTTGTTAGGTTTATAATTAAAAAAAAAAACCAAACTATGGGCTATGGGCCAAGTCCAAAACTATGAAATGAAAAAACATCTACAAGAGAAGAGGCCCATTTGATAATTACCGGCCTGTAAAGAAATCCTAATTCATAGATAAAATCTCTAATTCCAGTTTCCAGCATCATCTCATTGATAGATTAAGATTTATTTCTTTTCTTTTTGATATTAACTATTAATTAATAAGATAGGAATCAAATTCAAGACTTAGTATGTTATATATTAAGATTTTATAAGGGAAAATGCAGTTAATATTAATTAACTAGATGATGTTACATCACAAGCACTCATGCTATTCATCTTAATTATTTTTTTTATAAAAAAAAATCTATTTTTTTCCAATTCATCCTGTAATTTATAGTATTAAGGATCGGATTTTATATAAAAAAATTTATCGAGTTATAGGGTTAATCTTATTAACTCAATTTTTCCTTTTTTTTTGTTGACTTTTTTTTCAACCATGTGAAATATAATTAAGATTTTAGTTCAAGTTCTGCCCTTGATCCCTCATTTCCTTAAAAATAATTAATAGAAAAGGAAAATAAAAGAAAATAAAATACTTCAAGAAATATATCTTTTAATATAGTGAATGTTACTCAAGCATTCCAAGGGTAATAATCAAAGGGTCTATGCATACCCCACCGGCACCATCCATACCATCATCATCTTTTGATCTAAATTCTTGATCTTCCAAAATAAAATAGTATGAAATAAAGTGTTGATATCAAAAATAATTTTAAAAAATAAAATAACAACTACAAGGATTCTAGTATGAAATGGATATGAGTGACAGAACTTATCAAATCAGGCTAAAAAATGTAATTCTTCCATTGATACATTCTGGATTATATACAAACAAAAACATATCTCAACATTAAATGTGTTAGATATTATAGACTACTATTTAGGGATTAATACAATTAGAATATGCTAAATATGATAATTGTTATTTCACATCTCATGTTAACAATGAACAATCCCAATATATTTTGTTTCTTCAAAAAAGAAGTCCAATGTTCCCTTCTCTTTATCTAAACATCAACTAAGATAACTTAATCATCTTTGAGTAACCCAAAATTCATGTGCAAGAACATTTGGACTGATTGCTGAGAAACCAAATTACCAACAATAGTTAGTCAACCATTTCTCCTAAATCCCAACGGCTAATTCCTTTTTCTTGGACCAATTTAAATAGTAGAGTAATTTACAGAAAAAAGGAAAGTTCTTCGATCTCATTTTTCTCATGGATACAATAGATTAATAACCCAACAGCCTCTCAAATCCCACTAGAGAATAATATAAATCATATTCCGAGGCATCACCTAATAATTCCGAGGTATCACCTTGTTGACCGCAGCGGTCATGAGTTTGAATCTCATCACCCTCATTCTATTTGATAAAAATCAAGCACAAGGTAGAGTTAACATGTATGCAAGTTTCAAGTTTAAAGAGCTTTCACTTGAGGAGGGTGTTAGAGAACAATATAAATAATATTTTGAGACGTTACCTAATAGATTAAGTTTTTGGATGAGATAATTCCTTAACATCACTGCCCACTTGGCAGAGATGTGTAAAAGGTCCCAGCTGATATTTTATTTCATAGAGAAGTAGATGACATGAATGATTAGCACTCTATTATCAAAGCATAAGGTACTTAAGTTTCCACTGAAAAGAAGTGGTGAGATGTGCATAGAATGAACTCAATTTCACTAAAATGAGATATGCAATCATCCATAACTTTGCTCCTAAGCCACGCCAGTCTCACTTGGCACTAAATATAACCAAAAGAGAAGTCCAATACTTTCAGTTGAAGATACCTGAAATGCTTAACAACATAATGTGGCACAGTGTTCTTCACGAGCCTTGTGATTTCTGCCATTTGTTGACTGTAAAATGCGATCACTGTTTGATTATGTTTTAATTCTTCTGCATCTCTATTCCCATGTGACCCTAGTCAAATCTATGTGTACATTTCTGTGCCTGAAACAATGAATGAGAGATGCAGCGTGAGGAATGCAGAAGTCCATTTTCACCATGCTTTATTTGAAGCAGGTTGTTAGTTTCGTTCTGTTTCGGTCGAAACAGTCAAAAAATTTTGTACTAGTTAAAAAAACGAGACAAAACAGCGTTGTTTTTATCTCGGTTTAAATTTTGATCCATTCTGGATTATTCAGCCAAATACCGGCCGAAACGTTATGGTTTCGTTTCGTTTCCGCCAAATAGTATTTTTTTTTAAATAATGAATAATTTTACAATATCAATTATATCTCTTAATCCGATCGTCAGATTGAGATGAAATTTTACGAGGAGTCTCTTGGTATATTTATATATTATGTTAAAATTTCAAGGCAATTAAAGAATGTAATGACCTTGCGAGATTAATGATGACATTCTCGTAATATTATGCATGTTCATATTTTTGTTTAGAAAAATCATTTTATTGTGTCTTTTTTATATTAAATTGCACAATTCTAAATAATTTTATTTTTGGATTTGAACTATATTTTTTTTTTGAATTAATATATCTAATTACACACACACATATACATAAACAGTACAACCCCGAAACGACACAACAAAATGCTTTAAAACCAAAATATTCCGTTTCAATTGAAAAAACAAAGCACCAACCGAAACAGAATTGACAACATTGATTTGAAGACTTGGCTTGAATCATTTCCAGGTATAAAGGGCATTTGCATCATGATTGTGATTTTGCACAAGCACTCAAACTTCACCTCTGTAAAGGATGTCGATGGAAAAATCGATGAAAAAGCGAAAAGGCTTAAGAATTTTCGAAGCTCGCTATCAATTATTGATTACGATGCTTCAACACAAATAAAAGGTGTGTTATCTGTGAACCAGCAAGTGTCCTCAAACCTCGAGTCCAACTTTCACAGCTGTTAAAACTAATTATAAGTGGCCAAACATATGATCCATGTCCAGAAACAGTATAAAAACATCACTATAGCCCCCCCATATAGTGTGCAAAATGTGAAGTTTGTTGTTTTACTTCACCATGAAGTTTAATGACTTTGAGTTTTCCGATGGAAAGAACTCCCATGGAACCTCCAAAAAGCTGCTTCTGCTGCTAGCCCTCAGTCTAGTTTTCCTCACCATCGTCCCTCTATATCTTCTGACAACTTCACACTCACCACTGCCATCTCCTAATATTGATATCAGTGATTTGAGAAACATAGGAATAGTGAAGGAATGTGACATTTTTAGTGGGAAATGGATTCCTTATCCCAATGGGCCTTATTACACTAATGCAACTTGCAGCCTAATCATTGACCAGCAAAACTGCATGAAATTTGGGAGGCCTGATACAGAGTTCATGGAATGGAGGTGGAGACCAGAGAAATGTGCGCTACCTTTCTTTAATGCAAAGCAGTTCTTGGAACTTGTTCGAGGGAAGATGATGGCTTTTGTCGGAGACTCCTTGGGAAGGAACCAAATGCAGTCATTGCTTTGTCTCTTATCCAGTGTAAGTCTTTAATCACTCATCGCTGCGTATGTTCATATGCATTGAATCACAAACTGTCGGAGACTTGCAAATTTTCTAGGATGTAATTATTTCGTTGACAAGACGATCAGTTTCAAGAATTTCTGATACACATTTGATTCTCATTCCTGCTCTGCTTCTCTCAGGTGAGCCATCCTGAGGATATTTCTCATAGGTATACAGCAGACACAACATATTTCAAACGCTGGTTCTATGCTGATTACGGGTTTACTCTAGCAACTCTTTGGTCTCCATTCTTGGTGAAGTCCACTGATGCAGACCCCAATGGTCATTCCCTCAACAGCCTGATGAGCCTTTACTTAGACCAGGCTGATGAGGCATGGGCTAGTCAGATTGAAAATTTTGACTACGTGATCATCTCAGCTGGACAATGGTTCTTCCGTCCTCTTATATACCATATCAATGGTCAGATTGTTGGTTGTCATAACTGCTACATGGAAAACATTACTGCTGTCACAATGTATTATGGCTACAGAATGGCATTTCGAGCTGCGTTTGAGACCCTTCGAAGCCTGAAGAACTACAAGGGCATTACATTTTTAAGGACATTTTCTCCTTCACACTTCGAAAATGGAGCATGGAATGAAGGAGGGAATTGTACAAGGACAATGCCCTTTTCAAGCGAGGAAATGAAGTTTGACGGGTATAACTTGGAATTCTACTTGACACAAGTTGAAGAGCTCAGGAAGGCACAGAAAAAAGGGAAGAAGAGAGGTTTAAAATTTGAGCTGCTAGCAACAACAGAAGCCATGCTGCTGAGGCCAGATGGGCACCCAAACTATTATGGTCGCTCAACTCATGACAATGTGACGGTAGCTGACTGCGTTCACTGGTGCTTGCCTGGCCCCATTGACACATGGAATGAGTTTTTGCTTTATATGATGAGGAAGGAAGCGTGGAGATCTTTTTATGAGAAGCTACAGTAAACTATTTCACGAAGATATGAATATTTTTTTTTATCTTCAACACATTTTATCAGCACTATTCATTATTCTTTGTAATCTTGGTTCTGTAACGGGTTATCGTTTACAAGTAAATTAAGTTTTTAAGAATATATGAAACAAGAACATGGAAAAGCTCTCTTCTTCCCCTCACATTACAGATGTATTAGTCAAATCAACATTGTTTATTTTTTTGGATTCGAGGAAACCCATACCTGGAGAACGTATTTTATGGGTTCAGTTTAGTGAGTAAAACCCCAACTATCTCATATTTTTACAAGAAGTGTATATTTTAACTCAAATTCGAGACCTGCTGTATAGATTTCAAGTTTAGTGGCCTTGGGGATAGTCAAAAACAACATATGAACGGGTTGCTCCTCGAGAAGCCATGGACAAACACATGAATCGAACAAAATGAACAGTCCAATCATCCTCACCTCTGGTGTTTGGTATTGTACCACAGAATAGAGTACAAAAGGCATGCTCATTTTGCAAGATCTTTCTTCATTGGTATGGAGCCCGTGAATTATTGTTCACTGTACTTCACTGATTATGTCACCACTTACAGATAATGATGAATGTTTTGGAATTGGATTATGCCATATTCATGAAGTTCTCATCCAACAAAATTTTACATTTCTTGGGTCAATCTCAATTTGAGAACATATAAAACTCTACGCATCACAGCTATAATGCTGTTTTTTCACTATAATGTCTTTGCTTTATCTTCTTTTTTCCCCTATTTTCCACCCACTGATCATTATTTTATTGTCTATGTGCAAGCCGTCGTTGATCGGGAGGTGCTAAACAGCTTCTTTGCTTATATATATATATATATATATAGATAGAGAGAGAGAGAGAGAGAGAGAATCTGTCCAGGAAACCAACTTCATTATGTAAGAGGAATTAATTAGTCACTTCTTTACAAAATAATGATTTACACAACGGAAATATCTCACATTCAAATATGGAGAGGAAAATGTAATTTCTTGATACTATTCAAAATGAAAGCTTGATGAAAACCACAATGTGCAGGAATAAAATGTAAATAACAAATGCCGACCTCAGGAACATGAGTCTCTGTTGGTGCTCAGTTCGGCCACCGGTAGAATACGGTAGCTTATCGACTATATAGTCTGCAGAAGCAGACCACTTGTCCGAGGTGCTTCTTCCAAACCGATTCCTGGCAGTATTGCTCTCTACATTGCTACTTTCAAGCTGCCTCCGTAATCCATTCAACCTTTCAAGCTCCATCTCTTTTAAATGAATTTCACCGATCAGACCCTCTGCTTGTTCCTACAAACAAGACAACGTTTTGAAAAGTGGGTGTTTATTTCATGAGGAATCTACTCCACTTTGATACAGAAGTCACAAGTAGTAGCCAACTTGTAATAAATTGTAAAATCCACCTGCTTAGCTGCTAGTTGCTCGATTAGGCTATGAAGCTGTTTATCCAGTAACTTCTCTCTCTGAGCTGTGGCAAAATTACTTTCAAGTCAATTGCATAGGTTTTCTTGTCATTGATAACAAAAGGTAAATGTTTAAGCACTGAACATCAACAAAACTCTGTGAGAGTTATTGAAAGAAAGACCATTTAGCAATCAGATCAAGAGATCACCATTGTTGTAATCTTATTCCAGGGAAAGCCTAGCCCAATGATATTAAATTAACTTTTTTTTTAACTAGGATCATTAGAGGGTCCTGAAAATCATATTGTAAGATCGGATCGTATAATCATAAGATTTTACAAACTCCAAAAAATAACTAACAAAATAAATAATACACCTATGCTCAAACAATAATATTATTAATTAATCATTTCTCTTACAACTATTGTAACCAATTATTTTTTCTGTTAATCATAAATATGTAATCTAATCATACTTGTGTCCTTGGACCAATACCGTGGTCATGCAAAGCAAGGCCTAGCCACACTGAACAAATGTTGTTCCAGGTAGATATACATTCTTGGGTATATCAAGTCATTCTATGGTATAAGATTTCATCAAGATGGAATTAGATTAGGTACTTTCATGAACCAAGGTCATATCAAATCATGCTACTCAGGCCTCTAAACTACTGACTCATGGAAGTCCGAAATAGCCCAAATTTTATTATTTACCCAAAATCCAAAATCTTAAAATCATAAAGTAAAATTGGGGATTTTACCGATTCAAAAGCCTATTTTACCAAGATCTTAACCAATTGTGATTTTTTGTGTTTTGAATTATTTACGCAATTTTACTTGTTGAGACGCGAATTTCACTTCCCATGAATGCTTGGAAATCAAACTCAAGTTTGTCCCTTTGACAACCTTCCAGAAAGCAAGGAGAGAAATATAAACTAAAGTCTGATCTCAGCTCCCTCTCCTTTTCTTTCTCACACATACACACACAATGATGAAAGAAAATCAAATTTCAAGAAAATTTCTGATATTCAAAACCTGGAGTAGGCTGCTTCAGTGCATTCTCTTGAACTTGCATCCACCTTTTATCTAAATCTTGAACAATTTCTTCCATTGAACTCTGAAGAGAATTAGGGCAGATTTTCAAGACCTTAAAATAAATGGAGTTGGTTTGAGAAAGAAAGCTTGTAAGAAGTGGATAAATGCAAATCTACCAATTCTCTTTTCTTGTTATCCAACTTCTCTAATATATCAGACTTTGCAGCTTCTGCATCTGGTCCAGCTTCAACTGTTGTTTCAGATGCATTAACAGATTCACCAGAGTTTCCATGTTGTCTGGCATCCCTCTCAGTTTCTGCATTTTCTAGCTTCTCCATCAAAGTATGCTCAGTCTCATCCATTTCCTAACATTTCATTACATAATAAAAAACATTAAATTACAGGAAAAAAATGAAGGTAAAGGGGAACAAAGTCTATTTATTGAAACATAAAAATCACAAAATATTACTCTTTAAAAAAGCATGCCAAGACACCAGGAGATATATGTTTATGACTAATGACAGACGCGATCATAGAAGAGTTGCACATCACTCATTAGAGAAGCATATAGACGTGGCAGGCAAGTCTGACCTGTAACTTCCTAAGAAGTAAATCTGCTTCCTGCATCCTCTCCTGTATGTTGTTCTCACAATTTAATAGAGCCTTTTCATATGCAGCATTTTCTTCCTGAAGGGTCACCTCTCTCAATTGGGCCTATAATAAATATAGATCCAAAATACTAGTAGGTCAGAAGGGAATAATCATTTATTGTTATTAAATAAAATTAAATCAGCCTTCAGACCAGAACTCATCCAGGTTCCCAGCAATACACGTCACTGGCTAGCCATCACAAATTAACATTTCACTAAGAAATAAATTTTATTTTTGAAAATGTGCTGATTAATTTACATTATTTGATTGGTCTTGTCATAGAGGGGAAAAATAGAATTGACAACAGTAGCCAACCTCTCTGGGTTTACAGATATTCTGCAAATAATAATGCTTAAGTTAACCAAATATTTTTACATTTAACCATTTGGAAAATAATGTTTTGCAAAAAAAAGGCATTACCAGTGATGGTCCCACTAGATTAGAGAACAGAAAAGGAGAATTTGAAAACTATCCTGCCAGTGTCCTTCATTGCATGAATGAATGCACTCTTAAGGTCACAACCTGAGACTTTTATAATTGCATCATGCAATGGACATCAAAATTTCCTCTAATAGGATCAACTAATGGCTTGTGGAAAAGAAAAGCTTTCTCTTGCTGTTAACCCAGGTTCCTCCAGAGCTTGGTCCTCCAGTGTACCAGAAACAAAGGAAATTATCAAATTCTCTTTAAACTAAATCTATAGTAACTGAATTTAAGCTTCTATTTCAATAGTCTCTCACTTAGCAAGGATACAAATTCGATGATCATAAGATTTCACATGTTGCCCTCTACTAATGTGAAGGTTGCATGCCACATAAATTATCAGAATGGATTGTCCTGCCACTAACAACTCCTTCTAATAGCACTTCTTTTAAGCAAAACAACTAAATTCTAATCACATCTTTAGAGAGATACTTCCAACTGAACTTTGCCTAGATAGATTCATAAAATGCCAAGAGTCAACTGAATATATGGCTTTCTATTGCAAGAAATTTAGAGCACAACTTGAACACTTGATTCACACAGTAGAACTTTGCATGTCCAAGTTATCATTTATCATGCAAAACTAATCTGTGCATGCTGCATATTCTTATTTTACACCAGAAGCCATCTAGCAGTTGGAAACTCCCTAACACAGTCACTACTCACTACATGGTAGATTAGACCTGCACCATCACCTTCACCCCGACCCAAAAGAATTTACATGCCCTGGGAATCATTCTCTTTCTTTGAGCATGTAGATTAATTGCACCACCAACTTCCCTGATTCCAAACAATTTATCATATGGAGCTCAATCTCTCTTAAAATTGAGCAACAAAGACCCCGAAAAAGCCCAAAGCGAAGTTAAAATATCCATCACCTATTTCTTTACAAACCAAGTGTATTATTACATGCATATCCAATAACAAAATCTCTTTAAAGTGTCATATAAATATTAAATTCTTATATATCATTCAAATTTTCTAAATGGAAAATGTTAAGGGTATAAAATTAATCACAATGAAACCTTCACTTGAAAAGATCGACAGCAATACACAAGCTAATATACAATTATCCCCCAAGCATTGCGATTTTTTCTATATTTATCAAAAGAAGAACAGCCCATTAAAATTAGAACCAATTTTAATATCCCAAATGAAAATAACAGGTATAAAGCGAACCAAGAGCATGAAAACAAGACGAAACAGTAGCAAATCCCATCCCTTTACCAATATCCAAAAACACAAAAGACCCGGATGCCATAACCCAGAAACACATAAAAAACCACACAATTCAACAACAAACCCATCAAAAACAATAAAAAAACAACAGCCCGGATACAAATAAACCCCAGATCATCTCAAAGACTGCATTTTTACCTGCTCTTTGGTAGCCGAATGAGCATTCAACTGGAGAGCAAGATCAGCATTGGATGCAAGGGAATGAGCAAGAATGTGAGGTAAACGTTGAGAGATATCAGGTGGAGGTAGTCTAAGCCGTAGATCTTGGATCGTACGGCTCAAAGATGAAGCCTTTGAATCTAATTCTTGAACATACTTTCGTTGGTCATCAGTGAGCACAATTGGGATTCTGTCTTCTTCTAATTCATGGTTGTTACCATGAGCTCCTACGACATCTGCTGCCCATGCCAGCAATCCCGCCATGCCTGTATTCTTGCAGAAAAATTCAGTTAAGAAACTGTAAGGCTGTAACTGTCTGAATGGCGCTGCAGAAAAATATTGGAAGTTGAGTAAGAATAATGGGCTTGGGCTAGTTTTATGAAGATGAAGCTAAATGGTCTGGTTTTTGAATTTAAATCTTCTAAAATAAATTAAAAAACTATTTAGACAAAAAAACAATGAATTACGAAATTGTGATGTTAGCTCCATTTCTTTATCTTAGAATTTATATTTCTAAAACAAAATATTTAGAAAATATCTTAGGATTTCTTGCACCAATTAATTCTTAGTGGTCTTGTTCAGTGTTACTAATATCGTTTTGTTTTAGCTGAAATGGCCGAAACATTTCGTATTAGACAAAAAAAATAAAACAAAATAACATTGTTTTATCTCGTTTTAAATACCGGCCGAAACACCTTGGAAACACTCCGGGTGTTCCGTTTCGGGCACAGTGAAAAAATCATTCCCCGCGCTTCATGCGTTAATCTGTCGTTCGATGTTTAGCAAATTGCAATTTGCATGTTTATATTATTACTTTGTTAGTGATGTGACCTCTATATTAAAACGTTCCGAAAACAAAGCGTTTCTTATTGATAGAAAAAACAAAACGGTAACCGAAACAATGTTGATAATTCTTTCTTTCTTAATTTAGGCATTTTATTGTGCTCGTATATTATCTTCCATTTTCCAAGTACTGTACGTACTTGATACATTGCTGAATACTTGGGCACCCTTTTTTCTTTATCTTGCTCGTTGGAGTAACTGGAAAGTTCTTAATCACTTTTTTCTTATCAATAACCTTGTGGCTTGTCTATACTCTATACTTGACTTTTATCTTTCTTTTTTTTGGATTCAAGAAAATCTCATTCTCGAATTTTTTTTTGTTGTTTCGGGTACAGTAAGTGCATATTCTGTCTCGAACTCGTTAACTTTTATCTTCAACCTGCCTAAAATACAGAAATCTACTGCAATATTACCTGCGATGCAGTAACTTTTATTGTTTCCAGGAAATCAAACACACAGCCTGCTTACATGTTTCCATCTACAGTTTCCGGATGAGAGTGGTAAGATGTTTGCAAAAGCATATAGACGTGCATAGCTAGAAGGAAGCTTTATCGGGTGAGCAAAGAAACTGAAAAATCAATAAAAAAAACACAAAATAAAAGGCAAGAGACCAAGCTTTCATCGTTAGCCCGACCAACCTGCAGAAATCCCACCACAAGAAATTCTAAATAAACCTTCCTGTGCATGTTAGTATGTGATTCCTGATATCATATGGTGTTGTTGAGAGCTGGCTTTCATTATTGTTTCCTACCATTATTATCTCTGTCCTGAACGTTACCTTCAACCACTATTTTCTTAATCTTTCAGAGCCAACTGTCATCGCATCTACGTTTTCTCTGCAAATTTCTGGACTTGCACACGAGGATTAATTATTGCTAATCACATTACAGTAACGATTTGCTAATAATTTAAATAAATCTGTCTTCTGCACTGCTCAATTCAGAATTAATTTCTTACCAAATCACTTGGTGGCAACAACAAGATCAAAATCTGATGCATAAACAGACAAGATCTTCAAAATGTTGTGGTCAAATTTCATAGGTAAAAATGATGAGAGTAACGATAGAGATCGAGCAAGTTATTTATTTTGTAAAATAATAATAATAAAGGTTTTTAAATAAATATGCTATATTGTTCAAGAGTATTTTTTATAAAATAGAAAGATTGAACTGCCATAAATATAAAACTTGACAGGAAAATAACCTTAATTCAGTGCCAGAAAGCTCGTTGCTGTGTCTGAAATTTGAAACTGTAATTGTTCCCCCCCTTAAAACCACTGTTATAATTATTACGTTGAATTACCAAAAGCACAAATTCCTCTCTCTCTCTCTCTCTCTCTGTTTATTCTATCCACCCGTGCTACACTCCTTCCTGCTAATGTGAAGTAGAGACTAAGGTTGGCCTTCTATAGTTGACCCCACGTTCTTAGCATATTTTGTGGGCACACGCACCGTCATTTGCAGGAATAATAGAAAAGAAAAGGAGAGATGCTCTTGAAAATACATCATTAGAATGCGAGGTTTGCAACATTTAGGAAACAAATGTGCCAAGAAATCTTCATTTTGAAAGACATGCAAGGGCTTTTGGAGTCAGCTGGCTTAGGTGATCTCATTCTCCTTCAAGTTTTGAGGGATTTGTTCTTAGTCTAGTTTTGCTCGTTGTGGAGCTTGAGAACTGGGTTATGCTTAGTTTTTTTTTTTTTTGTAAATTTGGGTTCTTTAACCTGTGTCTGGGATTTAGAGGATCTGGGTCTTCCCAGTGAACAAGATAAAGTGAATTACTTTTGCTTGAGTTTTTGAAATGGGTTTTCTATATATTCTTATCATATGTTGAAGAATTTTTGCATTTGGTAGTGGAAGAACTGACAAAGCTCGAGTCTTTTGTATATTTGGAGTATTGTATCTGACAGGTGATGTAGTGTTGATGTTTGTGCGATGAGCAATGTAAGATTTAGGTTTTAGTTACCGATTCTCCTAAATTAGAAATGGCTTCGTAAGAAATTTAGAGATCCTGTTCTTGACATCTTGTTAGATACAGACATGGCTTCCTTAACACCTTCACCGGATTCTTCCCCCTCTTTAGTACCAATCTCTATTTCACCACCATCATCACCAGATTCTACAACCAATTCACCACCTCCTTCGACATCTCAGCCTGATCAGACCACTGACCCTCCAGTGCCTTCAACACCATCTAACCCTGCAACCCCACCTCCTCAATCCCCACCGCCAGCCCCAACTGCTGCTTCTCCTCCAGCTCAACCACTATCACCACCACCATCACCAATAATTCCCTCAACACCTCCACCATCTGCCCCACCACCATCACCCCCAGCATCCCCACCACAAGCCCCTCCAGCACTAACACCTCCTTCACCACCTGCTACGCCTACCCCTGCTTCTACTACTTCACCGCCCCCTCCTAATGAATCCCCTCCACCACCAGTAAGGACCTTCCCTCCTCCACAAACCTCTACAACGACTCCTGTAACATCCCCACCTCCCCTTCAAGCTGTTTCACCATCTCCACCTCCTCCTGCAAATGTCCCGATACCCCCCTCCACTAATTCGCCTCCTCCACCAACAGTAAAGTCCCCTGAAACTCCTCCTGCACCTCCTACAGTTACCACCCCACCACCTAATTCTCAATCTGATATTACTCCACCGATAACAAATTCCCCTCCTCCAATACCCACATTGCCTTCACCACCTCCATCAGTTCCATCAACCTCATCAACGCCTCCGTTAATATCTCCTCCTGCTCCAATTAATTCGTCAGCAACAGGAAGTCCTACCTCACCCATTCCCTCTATCCCAACAGAGAAACCAACTGCTAGAGCAACTAACTACACCAATGTATCTGCGAATACCTCATCCAGTGGTCCAGGAGGTTCAAAAACTGGAGGTGCAGTTGCAATAGGCATTGTGGTTGGATTTGTAGCACTCAGTCTTTTAGTGATGGCTGTGTGGTTTGCACAAAAGCGAAAGAGAAGAAAAGAACAAAATAGTGGTCACACTATGCCTTCTCCATTTGCCTCCTCGCAAAATTCAGGTAATTTATTGAACATTGCTCTATTGTAATCGGTCTTGCAGCTAGATCTGATTGATTCTCTGAAATTTTCGTTGCTGGGGCACTTATGGTGTTGTTTTAAAGCCGTTAGAGTTTATATTTGTTTTGCGAATGAGGACATAGAATATGGCTACTTGATGCAAAATCTGGATCTTCAGTAAAGCAAGATCTTTTTTGTTGGAGTGATAAGCCTTGTGAGGGGATATGTGCCAATCAGTGTAAAAAGATGATACTTGTCTGCTAACACAATCCCCTCGGAAGACATTCTAAAGACAAATCTGATAGCTTTCCCTGCTTGGAAACATGAAATTATATTGGATGCTCAGTTAATGATTTATAGAGCATCTCTAATGCATTGATCCACGCTGTTGACATCTAGAAATTTAACAAATTGTTTTGGGGCTGTAAAACAAGTCCTAGAGGCTGGATTGTATCTAAGCCCTTGTGAATTAGCTTCGCAATCACTCTTTTAGACAATATCATATCTGAATTTGGTCTTGGTTTCTTGTTAACTATTTATTCTTCTAACACTCGGCTGTTGACCTTAGTTTATGGATTAAGTATAATGTGTCATTTTTCTCCTTCTATCTACTGTTTTCAAATGAGAGGCAATGCCAAATATTCTCTATAAGTTTATTGGCTTCAAAGTTTTGAAGTAATGATGTTTTCTTTAATCGTTGAATGACATAATGAGGTTATGCTATCAGGTTGTCCAGAAAGAATATTTAAATGCTTGCTGACATGTGATGGTAATTAATGAAAGTTTTGCTATACAGGCTCAATGTTTCTAAAACCTTATCCTCCACCTCCCCTGGTTGGCAGTTCTTCTGGCAGTGGTTTCATCTATTCACCATCAGAGTCAGGTGTAGTAAATAATTCAAGGTCATGGTTCACATATGAAGAACTCGTCCAAGCCACAAATGGGTTTTCAGCTCAGAATCTTCTAGGTGAAGGTGGATTTGGATGTGTATACAAAGGTGCCCTGGATGATGGAAGAGAAGTTGCTGTGAAACAATTAAAGATTGGTGGTTCTCAAGGGGAGCGTGAATTCAGAGCAGAGGTTGAGATTATTGGTCGAGTGCATCATCGACATCTGGTTTCACTGGTGGGTTACTGTATATCCGAGCATCAAAGACTGCTTGTCTATGACTACCTTCCCAACGATACTCTTTATTACCATTTGCACGGTAAGCTCATAGTTTAGAATATGAAATATTAATTTATGCCAGTTCCCTCCATGAATGATTTATCTTGATGCAGATGACATGATACATATTTCTTTCAAATTATCATGAGATATTTGCTTGGCGTAAAATTATCCAATCATCTTGGGATTTTTACAGCAGATCTTTTAAGAATGTCCTGTGCCTTGAAAGCAATTTGTTTCCTGAAAATTTATGTTGGCTAAATTACTTTGCTGAATTATGATGCCGGCAGCTAGGTATAATATTTGTGAATAGGTTTGCAAAAACAATTATGTGAATTATGGCTGTGCTGGTTGCAACAGGCTATTATGCTTACTGGGTTTTAGATGTTTTTGTGCTGGCTTGGATTCTTACCAATCTATTGCTATTTGCTAATTTTCCCATGTTATCCTATTCTTAATGTTAGTAAAAGTATTTTTATTTTATATTTTGGGGTTTGCATGTTTCATGCTTCAAGCTCCACTGCAAATAGTATTTTCTAAATTCCTATAGACCTTTGCAGGTGAAGGCAGGCCGCTTATGGATTGGGCAACAAGGGTCAAGGTTGCTGCTGGTGCAGCTCGTGGCATAGCTTACCTGCATGAGGATTGTAATTTTCCTTTTTTTCTTTTACTTGACAATTTATGCTTACGAAATTGCATTTACAACAGAGGACATAAATGATTTGAGTCCTGGGACTAGAAGCTTTGTCCTTCTATTTTGAATTTTTGGCATACAAGTGCCAGTTATAATTTCTTCATCATTAGTTAATTAAGTGTAAATCCAAGATTCATTCTAGAGCAAGTTGATAATATGTTGAAAACCTTGTTGAGTAATTTGAATAGGAACAAGAACAATTGAAATGGTCTTGGTTGTTAGCAGAATTAACATGTTGGCAACAAGCATTCTTCATTCTGCAAATATTATATGACGTCAGGCCCACATATGTTTCTATTTGTATGTTTGCAACATTGACAGACTATTTTGTCTCATTTTTTTGTGTGATGTGTTTCAGGCCATCCACGCATTATTCACAGGGATATCAAGTCTTCTAACATCCTTCTTGATGAAAATTTTGAAGCTCGGGTATGTCTGTTTCTGAAAATTTTATATCATTAAGAACCAGGTTTTGGTCTGAGGAATCTGCCCCTATGGACAATTACTTTTTCCATCAGAATACTGATGGAATATTTCATTCCTTTATCTAGTAAACGATTTTCTTTGGCATTATTAGACTTGAAACCTGCCTAATATGTTCCATCTCTGTGCACTTGAAACATTTTTCAGTATTCTTCTGAGTCTATGATAAATTCTTCAAATTCCAATCCCTTTATTAAGCACATTTTATTATATCAGGTTTCAGATTTTGGGCTTGCTAAGATAGCTCTGGAACTGGATTCAAATACACATGTATCCACACGTGTGATGGGAACCTTTGGGTAGGTGCCCTAACTACTTATCTCTTTTATCATTCATTGTGATGCCTGTTCATATGAGTAAAGCTTGTGTCATGTAAAGCGATTTTCAGAGGTTGAAAAGAAAGCTAAATCTTTTCATAGCTGATGGAGCTTAGATGGCATTTTTGCACTCACATATTTTGTTGTGTGTCCTAACATTCTTTTATTTCTCTTTTGAACATTGATCTTCCAGGTACATGGCTCCAGAGTATGCAACAAGTGGAAAGTTGACTGAAAAATCTGATGTTTATTCATTTGGGGTTGTGCTTTTGGAGCTAATTACAAGCCGCAAGCCTGTGGATGCTTCTCAGCCACCAGGTGATGAAAGCCTCGTTGAATGGGTAAGTTCAATAACCATTCCAACCCCATTATCTAGTGGATGCTATACATTCAAGAGCTACAGATATTTTATGGTTTATTTGGTTGGTAAAATGTTGGAGACGTTCAAATATTACCCTGAGAACTAATTTCCCCATTTGAATTCTCTAGTAATGTCAAACTTTATCTTTTATTTGATTAAGCATTTTACAAGCTCACAGTTTAAACAATGACTCAAGATCGAAGCTTTATGTACGCAGTCATGTTTGCTATTTTGTGCACCTAATTTCACAGCATTGACGTGAGCTTTTACTAATCTTGCTTCAAAGTTTTTCATATTCATCTTGCTTAAAAAACTTGAACTTTCTACACGTGAGCAAGCCTTGGCTCAGAATTTCTGGCAATCCCAAATCCAGAAGTGTTAGAACTGTTCAAAATATTGGCTACTTGTAGCATAAGTCAATCATGCACGCGGGCCACAGCAAGTTCATTGGTGTTTGGTCGCAGCTTGGCAGGGTTTTGGCATATTTAGTGCCATTTGTAAAATTAGCTTCATGGTACACTTATATTGAACATTCCAAATTTTCAGGCACGACCATTGCTTACCAGTGCGCTTGAAAGTGAAGACTTTGAAGCATTGGTTGATCCAGAGCTGGAGAAGAACTATGTTCCAAGTGAAATGTTTCGGATGATTGAGGCAGCTGCAGCTTGCGTCCGTCATTCAGCTGCAAAAAGGCCAAGAATGAGTCAGGTTGTCATGTGTTTGTGTGGAATATAATTTTCCTTATTCATTACCTTATTGGTCAAACCTGGCTAATAGTATTGTTGTTTGTTTTTTCCATTTTAGGTGGCGAGAGCCTTGGGCTTGTCAGATGACTCATCGGATCTATCTAACGGAATGAAACCTGGTCAAAGTGAAATATTTGATTCAAGACAACACTCTGCACAAATCAGACTGTTTCAGAGGATGGCATTTGGTAGCCAAGACTATAGTTCAGGTTTTTTCGATCGCTCTCAGAGTAGCTGGAGGAGTAGAGATCCTGGGGATTACGTTTAACCCTCAAACGCATGGCGGTATAAAAACTCCTACATTTCCAATCGAACTCGAGATTTGCTGTGCAGAGCGCAAGTTCTCTACTACCATTCCACGCCCCTAGAAGACTTTAACATGTGGTGGTAGCTGATTTAAAGAGTGACGGTGCTCAGTCTTGGATTTTGAGGCCCGTGATTGTGAGATCTTATCCATTCTCGGCAAGAATTGCCACTGCCAACTCATGTACAATCTCTTCCATTTACTTGTATTGCTTTCACTGTCAGCTAACACGATATCACGTTCATGGCTGCCGCATTTTTTATTCTCAGAGTACATATTTGTATTTATATATATTTTAAGCAATGAAGATCCCCCTTCCACTTATTCCTACTGTGTCTTGCCCGTGCAGGTATGAAGCCAACTTTTCCTTGTGTTCCTCTACTTTTGTTTATTGCCAGCAATTCGCTTTCATGCACGGTTTAGGACCTCCCAAGTTCCTAACACAGATTGCTCTGGCACGCCCAGAATTTTGCAAAGTAGCATAACTAGGTGCTGCACATTCGGCGAAAGCTTAAGAATGTAAAAATGGATATGGAGTTTTTATTTAGTTTATGGTAGAAGCCAAGAATCCTGACGGATAATGAGAGATTCTTGTTGCATGTGGAAGAGAGAGGCTGGCATGAGGAGGGATGAAGATGAAAGGTTGCTTGTGGTGTTTGGTTGGTGATGGTTCTCGGTGGTAGTTGAAAAGGAAGAGATGGAGAAAAGTTTCGCGGAAGGGAAGATGTAGGTTTGATTTTTTGTGGGTTTTGTCTGAACCAGAATGGAAGGTCCGCGTGGAAAACTCCTGGGGCTCATAATTTAGTGTGTTTTTTTATGATTTAGATGTGTATTTATAATATAGGAGCTCCAATAAAAAAAAACTTGATTTGTTAATTAAATACACACACACAGGAGTTCCAAGGAACACAAACTCATAATCTTGTTCAAATTTAGAAACATGATTCAAATTTACAAACCAAAATTAAAAATGATTAGCTAAATAACTTGATGATTTGTTTAACTGAAAATCAGGAGAAACAAGCATTAATTCTTTTATACATAATCAAATTGCAACTTCAATAAAAATATCAATCCTTGATCTTTTGTTCTAAATTTTTAACCCCTTTTAAAAATTAATTTAAAAGCAAATTTGGATCATGAGATTATTTATGGTTTAAGTTATTCATCAAAAATATAATTTAAAGTAGATAAAACCATAAAGCAATTGGCATCTCTCTAATTAAAGTAGATAAAACCCTAAATCATTACATATTTTTTTTGATGTTTTTGAATCATTTTCATGTGTTCATCCCATAAAACCATAAAGCAATTGACATCTCTCTAATATTCTAAAAATATCAAAAAAATAATTTAAATTTTATTTTTCAAAAACACTTTTAAAAACACAGTGTCAAACAAAAACAATATCATTTTACTATCATAATATTTTGGGATTTTAAAAATGTTTCTAATTTTGAGATTATGTTTGTTTAACTTTGTGTTTGTATTGTATAATAAGTTAATTTATCTTGAATTTAAACTATACTTGTTAAATCAATATTTTAATTTATATATAAACAGTTCAATTCCAAAACGGTATGTCAAAACGCTCCGAAACCAAACGTTTTGTTTCAATATAAAAACTAAAACGATGACCGGAATACATTACTTGGAATAGGTGACTAATCAAATCCAATTAAGGTCAACACCAAAATAATCAGTTCGGCTTCATTATACTCCGTCAACTAGAATGACTAATCAATCCCAAATAATATCCACCAATTAGAATGACTAATTAAATCCAAACAATGTTGACACCCATGTACACGCAAATTGATGCGTACTTACAGATTGAAAATTCTTACATGTCTTTCGTGGTCGTTTTATTACCAGAAGACTTGGTTGCATTAATAAGCTAGCACATCGGTAAGATTATGGGGCTGTTTCCAGTTTTTCGATTAAAAAGAAATGTTTTGATTTCGGAGTGTTTGGTCATGCTATTTCAGTGTCGTACTGTTCATATGTAATTAATTATAAGATATTAATTTAACAAATATAATTAAAATTTGAATTCTTTTTTCTTTTAAAATATTTTGGTGTTTTTAAATTATTTTGATGTATAGATGTCAAAAATAATTTTTTTAAAAAAAAAATAGATTTTGAACCCGGAACTGCATGCCCGGAAAGGAATCGAGAGTCTCGGCTAGAAATTTCCGGAATAAACTGGAATTAAAACTGGGACAAAAACAACACCATTTTATCCCGATTTTATGAACGGAACGGAACAGATCTTACCGCAATGATGAACACAGAATGCGATCGGTTGGGGCTATAGATCTATGAAATAAATGGTTTGGAGGAAGAGTTGAAGTCTCATTCCTCTGTCTCGGGAGAGGGCTTCCGTGGTCAACTTATAGTCACTTGCATCGCATGGCGTGGCAATAAATTAAATTGAATCGAAGCCGTGTTCATCAATCTGTTAACTAACTCGTTCCACGAGTGTGAGGTTACTTTTTGAACAACAAAGCCATCATCAGCTCTTCATAATTATACACATTCTAGATGATTTTCGAGGAATAATAATATTAAAAATAATTTAATAATTCATGAATGACCTTGGAGCTTGATGTGACAGCATCCGGGCTTCATGTCCAATTTTGTTTCTAAACGGAGGAAGCATTTTATACTAGTTAAAATAAGATAAAATGATGTTATTTTTATCTTGGTTTAAATTCTGGTCTATTCTGGATTTTTTGGTCAAATAACGGCCGATACGTACCGTCTCGTTCCACCCGTTTCGTTTATGCTAGATAGTGTTTTTTTTAAATGGTGAATAATTTTACAATATCAATCATATCTCTTAATCTGACCGTTAGATTGAGATGAAATTTTATGATGAGTCTGTTGACATATTTATATATGTTATGTTCAAATTTCAGAGCAATCAGAGAATGTAATGATCTTGCAAGATTGATAGTGTCATTATTATAATATTACACATGTTCATAGTTTTATTTAAAAAAATCATTTTATCATGTATTTTTTTGGATTAAAGTGTACAATTCCATATTGAAATTTTTGGTCTGACCTGTTGCATGGTGCCATTTGCTTTGTCACGATAACAAACGGAAATATCGGTCTTCATTTCGACTCGGAGACCATACTTACCACCCTCGTGGGATGTTGTGTTCCATGTATCTAATGTTCTTCCCATCTACCGCTTCCGAGCATTTTAAAACGAGTTCCAGCTGCCAGTCCTCTTACTTTAAATGCCATGCACATTACAGGGATCTAGACAGAAACACTAGAGAAAACCCTATGAGAACGATGGAAGAAGTGCAGCTTTTATCAAAGGCTTCACCTGTGCCAGCTTTCCGCTGGGAAGAGGGAAAACCATATGTCGGGAAGAAATTCAGCTCTGGCTTGAATGCCAGAGAGAACAAAGTGGTCTGTGTGACAGATGGGAACTTGTTCCTGGGTTCTCATATAGTCAAAGAGCTCCTTTCTCGTGGCTACCTTGTTCGAGTCACTGTTCAAAACCAGGGTGAGTTGGTATATATACAGTTTCTGGGGCAAGAAATATCTGCAATTGTAGGGAAATGGATTGTAGAAGAGTTCATTTTCTTGGGTTTTTTTCTTTATATGCCAGAGATGAGAAGGATTTGGTTGGATCAGCAGCCTGGCTTGTAGTTTTCCACTAGATAGTACTAACTCTGTATTTGTTGACCATGGTTGATTTTCTATTTTGCAGCGGGTTTGGAGGACTTGAAAGGGCTGATGAAAGAAGACGACATGAATAAACTAGAGAGTGTTGTAGTAGCAAGGATGAAAGACTTGGAAAGTCTTTGTGATGCATTTAGAGGCTGTCATGCTGTTTTCCACACCTCTTCCTTTGTTGATCCACTCGGGATCTCAGGCTATTCAGTAAGTTACTGTAGTATTATAGTACAGGAACAAGTTTTAATGTTAATCATGCTTGAAATTTGAAGTTCTTAGGTGTGATTTGTTGTCCCTAGAGGACGATGCGTGGCATGACTTAATAACAAAGAGCTTGAGATCTGTATAACCGGTCTTGAGATCGAGCGTGTAACTCTTGAATAAGCTTAGAACAACCGAGATTTTAATCCCTCCATAAATTGTGTTTTTTGGAGGGGGGTTTTACTCAAATCCAAAAAGAGAAGATTTGTGAACTTTGCAGGGACAGAGATTTTTTTAAGCTCCAAATGCTTTTCAAACATCGTATAATTAGTAAAATTCCATTCAAAATGCTATTCATTATGTCTTACAGTTGTATGCTGTTCGCATTATAATTTGCAGGAACAATCGGCATTTCTTGAAACTGAAGGTGCGAGGAATGTTATTGAAGCGTGCGGTAGGGCAGCATACATAAGGAGATGTATCTTCACTTCTTCTCTTCTTGCTTGCATCTGGACTTCTTCCAATTTGGACAGGGTTGTCGATGAGAGTTGTTGGAGCAGTGAAGAATTCTGCAGAGAAAATAAGGTGCTCAAACTTATTGCATAAAATTTTTCTGCAGGAGTTTTCTTTGTAAGACCATTTAAACCATTATTTTGGTACTTGTTGAAAAAGTGAAGTGTTCATTCTCCATGGATTTTCAATTTGTAAAACAGCTTTGGCTTGCTTTGGGTAAGATGAGAGCAGAAGAGATTGCTTGGAGAAGATCAAGAGAATTGAAAGTGAAACTTGTAACTGTTTGCCCTGGCCTTCTCATTGCTACATCATTCCCCCATGCTCACAAAGAAACCTCTGTCCCATATCTTAAAGGTAATACCAACATTTAATCCATTTTTTTCCCACTTGGTTTAAAGTTTGAATCCAAGATTCTGAAAAGAAATTCAAGTTTTTAAAGTTTGGACTTCAGATTTTTCATGCAAGTACAATTGGATCTTGTTCTCTACAATTGAAACTTAACATGTAAGATCTCATGGACAGGTGGTCCAATCATGCTACGACAGGGCCTCCTGGGATTAGCAGATGTGATGAAGGTGGCAGAAGCACACGTCCATGTTTATGAAGCTATGGATAGTGGAGCTTGTGGACGATATATTTGCTATGAAAGAGTTATACAGAGATTGGATGAAGCCATTCAGCTTGAGAATGAATTGAATATACAAGGTCTGGTGTCAGGAGGAGGAAGTGGAATCTCATCAGAAGAAATAGACAGCAATCTTTGTAATTCAAAGCTTGCCAGATTGTTATATCAGGCATCTCAAGTTTCTTGCAATGAATGAAACAAAAGTCCAGCATTTTCTATCTATAAATCTCTCATGCTACTAATTCATTATTACTGGGGTGGGGGATTGTTGATCAAATTTAATTTACTTTCAAGTCTTGCTGGAGACTGCAACCATTCTTATTATTTTGGGACCGGTCTCCAATGGGACCTCATGGAAAAAATCTTTGCTTTGGAAAGAAACAGGGGGAATCGCTCAAATAATCTCTTGCAAGAATGATGAACCACTCTATCTTACATTTATTTTTGTTGGATTCTGAGTAAATCCCATTTCATGAAAACGTATTGTGGGCCCAGGTGAGCGAGTGAAACCCCTGCTGTCCCAGATTCTTACAAGAGATACACGAGATGACTCGAACTTAAAACCTGTCGTGTAGATCTCAAATTTTTTGTCATCACGCCAGATCTCTTGGGACCACCCATCTTAAACTACATTGAATAATGTCTTACAAGAATGATGAACCACTCTATCTTAAACTACACGGAAAGTAAAAAGTAAAGATCATTTCATGCTCTGATGGTATAGCAGCCGAGGAAGCTGATCTGAGCTAAGTCCATTTTGATCCATTACCACCCTGCTTGATTAGGAGCTCTTAAAAAACATTTTTCACACCCCAGAAATGAAGTTTTTATCATGGCAGTGACGTTGACTGGCAGGAAACACATCGGCTTTAGGAAAACCAGTACTAAAAAATATAGTCAGCAGCCAGATTCTCAGAGCAGCATCAGAACAAAGATATTTCTGTCCCAGCAGCTTCTTTTTTCTATTTTTTTCAACATTAGCATCAGATTCATAAGCCTTCGGCCCGGAAATGGGGTTATCCAATGGTTCACCAAAACAGTGAGCTATGAATGGAACATTACCATGATCTATTGGAAGCTTTAGATGTTCTGTAAATCAACTGAGCCATGGCCATGGTTCTCGTGGAAAAAATCCACCATTATCTAATGACTCCCTTTAGAGTTTCCAATCATATCCTGTAATCACAAAGATTTCCCTCTCAAATGGGAAAATTCGCTTACTCGTTGGATCTTATTTTTTGTATGCGAGTAAAGCAAACTTTGTGGGTTTACTGAGCGAGTAAAACTCAAGTTGTTCTAAATTTTAACAAAGGATACATATTCTTACTCAAGCTTGGAAGATTTTTTTATACATATGCTTAAACTAAACATAAAACATAAAAAAAACAGATTTTTAGCTATGTTTGTCAATTGCCAATCATGATTCCATTTCAGATAGATTTAACAGAATCATGGTGGAGACGTTTTCAATGCTAAACAAACATTTTAAAAAAAAGATTTTTAGCATGCTTGTCAATTGCGCTTACGAACGCAGTGCGTCAGCTTTTCATCTCGGTTTTAATTTTGGTCCGTTTCGTAAATTCCAGCCGGAACATCTCGATACCATTTCGGCCTTAAAATCCTCTTTATTTTGATTAAATTGTGATTTTTTTTTCTAATTTTGAGATTATGTTTGTTTGACTTTGTGTTTATATTGTATAATTTAAAGTTAATTTATCTTGAATTTTAATTATGTTTGTTAAATTATTATTTTAATTTTTTGATATATATATAATTAATTATATATGAACAGTACAACTCCGAAACGGCATGCCGAAATGCTCCGAAACCGGAACGTTCTGTTCCAATAGAAAAACCAGAATGGTATTGATAACCTTGATTTTTAGTATTATTGCATCACTATTATTATCGACAATTATTATTACATCATTATTGTGATTATAACCGCTACAAAATCATCATAACCTCAAAACCACACCATTGTTTATATCATCACAATAACCTTCTATCACCTTCACCATAATTATTTTTATCACTGATATCACTATCTTTTTATTATATCAATTATCATTGCATCACTATAGTCATCATCATTATTGCCACATCACAACAAAAATTTTGTTACATCGTTTTCTTATTATAATTATTGTTATCACCACCATTATTATTATTATTATTATTATTATTATTATTATTATTATTATTATTATTATTATGGCAAATACTACTATCATAAGCAATGCTATTATTAGAAGAAGACAAATTATGGTGTTCAAATTGTAATTAGTGATATGCTATTAGTTACTTGATAGATTTCAATGCACAAAAAAAAGATAAACACAAGTGAAAAATAAAATAAAATTCATGACCTAAGAGATAATAAAAATATCTCCACCTATGACCTAAGAGATAATAAAAATTCATGACCTAAGAGATAACAAAAATATCTCCACCTATGATTTCTATCTCTTACTTGTATGTATTTTTTTTAAAAGTGAAACCCATTGATAACTACTATGATACTACTAGTTATAACTCTAGTAATGTAAAATTTCTAGTTATTATTGTAATTAACATCATTACAACCATTATCTTTACCCTCTTTTTTTTGGAAATATTCAACTTCTCTCATCTAATTATCATCATTAAAAAAATCATGAAAAGTAAAATGAATTTGTTTTATATAATTTTTTTCATTGATACATTAAATATAATGAAAAATAACTTATTTAAAATGAAATTCAAAAAACAAACATACCCTAAGACTTTTTTTTCACATGTAAATTACTAATGTATAACAATATTAAGTTAAATAAATAATAGAACATTCCCTATATTATTAGTTGTGGAAGAGTAACAAAAAAATATCAGTATATTACTACTTCTCTAGTAAAACGCTTGAGAATGAATATAAATATTGAAGTTCCTTTTCTTTTTCTTATTTATTTCCTAATTGCCTTTTTCTTTCTTTCTATTCCACCCTTTTCATTTCAACCTTTCCTTTTCCTTTCAAATTCATCCTTAGACTATTTTTAATAGTTGTTTGGGTTGTTTTCGGATAAACTAAGTTAAACTTGATCGCATCGAAAAAACTATCTAATCTAAAATAAAAAAGTAGGGTTGAGAGATTATTTTTGTTAATTTTATCAGTTTCTCTCTCAATTTCAAATTTGAAATTTTTTACTGTCCAACCAAATTGTCTTTGGACCGACTAAGTTGATTGAATCATATAAAAAAAAAACTTGCACAATGTTTAATTTTAAACCTGAGTTAGGCAAAAAGGTTTTTCTATGTTAATTTCATTCTCATACTTAGTTTACCGGTTAATCAGGATATTTTTGGACATGTCAAGTCAATTTGATTATGTTAGGACAACTTCAATAGGTTTTATTTTTAAAAAATGAGCTACTTAAGAAATCAAATCAAGAGGTTTCAAGGTTAAACCACTAGATGAGTTTAATAAAAACACAAATAATTTTTTATATCATAGATATTTTCTATTATGTATTAAAAGATTGATTTGATCTACAATAAATTATATTATATTATGTACTAAAAAAGATAGGTTCGGTTATTGTAACTTGTGAGACAAATAACTGTGAATTACAATAATGTTACTCAGTTTTCAAATCGGTTCGGTTGATTTCAATTTACCGTTTTACTAGGATTTATATATTATTGCACAACAAGATACAAAGAAGTAGCTAAGTAGATAGAGTGTCTACCCTCTATAAATTGGGGTCATGAACGGGTTTAGATCAATGCAAAATATCACTGCTCTGTAAAATAAAAATAAAAATAAAATAAAAATCAGTTGACTATACCCCTTAATTGCGTCCAATTGAATCATTTGTGTCGAGTGTAGAAACTAAACCTCTCAAGTCTCAAGAGTCCATCCTCCGGAGAGAGATCGGATACAATTTGCCAGAACAAATGGGAGAAGAAAGGGAGGATCCACAGAAGCTTAAGAAAATAGCGGCTGCTGCTTATGATTACGAGAACGATTCTAGATGGGCTGAGTACTGGTCCAACATCCTCATCCCTCCTCACCTGTCTTCTCGCTCTGATGTCGTCGATCACTTCAAGCGCAAATTCTACCAACGCTACATCGTCCGTTCACCCTCTCTTTCTCACTTTGATTTGCTTTTGGTTCTTGATTCTTGGGTCTTTCCGGATTGATTCTGAATGGGTCTTGTTTTTTGGATTTAGAATCTTACTTGCAATCTGATCAGTTTTACATGTATGTAGTATTTTGATTGAATCCCGGATTTCCTTTTTATTTTCTAATATACTTATGAGGTTTGGTACTGTTATTGACAGTGCTAGTTTCTTGATTCTTGATTTGTCTAGAAGCCAAAAAAATAATTAAAGTTTGAATCTTGATTGAAATTATCGATGGGTTTTTGGCACTGTTTGGAATTTTGGTTATGAATTATTTAGTATTGTAGGGTATGTTTGTTTGATTGAATAATGCACTTGTTTCTGCAAATGGGATTTTGTGATACGATGGATAGAGTTTTGCTTTCTCATTTGAGGACATTTGCAATGTTTCCTCTTAACATTTTTATATCTTGTCCGTATGACTATCTACTTGCAATACATGCGAAATGATTATTTTTTTCTCGCCTTTTCATTTTGCTGTTTCCATTTGTGCTTGCATTGTCACTTAGCGTGATTGTTGGTTTTCTTGCGGAAGTAACTCTTAAGAGGTGCTGCATATTTATATGCTGTGTTCATAATCGTCGTGCACATATAATTGGCAGGACCCTGATCTAGTGGTGGATGCAATGCCTACAAATGGTTCAACTCAGTCAACAAGATCATCTGCGTCATCCTCTTCATCATCAGCCCCTTCAAATGACCAGCCTCGACAACGCAATACAGGTCCGACACTCTGCTCCAGTTATTTAATTGATTAAAATATAGTCACATAGATCTGATTGTCTGCATATGCATAAAAGTTGAGTTTAATTTCTTGTTATTGTTCTGTCATTTTGCTTCCTTCATATGATTTGAGTAGTTGGACCAAAAATTCTCTGCTGTAGGGTCAACTACTAGAACCTCTGGGCCATCAGCTACTGCAGGTCAAAATCCAACTCCTGTTCGCTGGGATCGACAAACCATACAATTTTCTATCAATGCCTGGGTAGGGTATTCTTTCCCTTCATATGTTTGCATGTGTAATATTTGCAGGAAAGACTTTGCCAAGTGTGCTACATATTTCTATATGTTTATAGACTGTCATTTTTTTTTCTTTTTTGACCTTACAAGTTGCTGATTTTTTTCACTTTGGAATTTTTTTTTTTATAAAACTTCATCTATATTCTGTACCATTTCACTATATGTAAACTAAATGATCAGCAAAGTTTAGAAAATCTGCTTTATTGACCTGATATTGTGTAGCATATTAATTATATAGAAGTCAATGGAGGCGAGAGATGACTGTTCTCCTTGAAATGCTATCTTTATCTCCTTCAGCAAGTTTATTTTACTGTAGATAAAGCCGGAAATGTAAATTTTTCTGTACACTTCCCAAGTAAAGCTCACAGCTCCATTCATGACTTAACAAAATTCTCTAGCCTGGTAGCAATGTTAAACTAGATGGTCAACATATTCAGCTGATTGTTTGTGCATAAGTCGTTCTTCTTTTACCTGTTTAGACTTTACCAATATCCAAATCCTTCTCTTTGAATTCCCAAGCTCTCAGAGAACTTAGATGAAACCTCAATTTTGATTTCCATGTGTCTGTTCTTATCTAGGTAGGTAGTTGGACTCCTTGAATTACTAGTAAAGTTTTGATCAGATGGGACATCAATTTTGGTTAGACACTCATTTATAATGGAGCAGCTCTCATCTGATGTAATTTCAAATTTCACATTTGTGAGGATCGGTCAAAAGCTGGTTCTGACTTTAAGAGCTCCTCATTGTACATGATTAGCTATTTCCTTCTATTTCCACCCTCCTTTTACCTCTTCCCACCACCTAGACCTTTTGAACATAGCATTTCAGGGTTTATTAATTAAAAAAAATAGATTGAGTTGGTTTCCTGGTAGAATTAAGAAAAGTATTGCTCTTAGGTTTGGGCCATGTATTTTCTTAAACTTTGTGCAACTATTCCTGTTTTCTTATACGGATGCATTTTATGAATGTCAATTAATCATAACTCTTAATCCTGTATGAACTTTGGTCAAAACACCCATCCTGTACCTACAAACCTGGAAACTCAACAATTCCCTTGGCTTATAAAATTATATAGACCTAATTTTGATGAATGAAATATTTTTTAGTCTAATTGGACATAATCAGAAAACACTCTTCACTTCTGAAGGGCTCCATGTGGCTGTCCTAATTAAATTTCAAGCAAACATTTAAGGATTTTTTTATTTTGATTTTGCTTATATCTGAGCCTGTTTCAGGTTTGGTAAGATTCGTGAGTTTTTTTTTAAAAAAAAAATAAAAGATAAAAATATATCCCATTGCAGAAAATAAGAATGAGATAAGAGAACTGAAGGGGGTTCTGGTTCTTGTATCCCATCCAGAGAAGGGTTGGGGTAATAGGTTATTCTTTTTTAAACCTATAGCTATTTATGTATTTATTTTCTTCTTCTTGAGAATAGGTTTTAAGTTTCCAATATAAATTATCTCTTAGTTGGTGTTAGAGAACTAAAAATTCTCACCTACAGGTTTTGACCATAGAAAATCAACATCTTGAAACCCCCCCTCCCTGTAATTTGGGCTCTCTTTTACCCCTATACTACTTTCAACTCAATATATATTTCTCTTAATATGCTTCCTTGCCTGCAGGTTTTCATTGTGGCTGTGCTTGCAATTATTCCCTTTGTACCTAAACATCTTTCAAGTAGGGCATCTCGGCTGTCATTTATGGGCACTGCATGCTCATCTCTGTACTCTTTATACGCACTACATGGGGTAAACAAAAATACATATGCTTCAGTTTCTTTTTCCCCTTCCTATCCTATAACTCATATTTTTCAGTCTTATCTTCCTGTTATTACAGTTGTTATTCATCACTAACTAGGGTCGTGTCTTTTGTAGAGACCTAGGGCATGGAACTTGCAGGGTATTCAAGTTTACTTGCAGACAATAATTGCGACCAAAGATTTTATCTCCGTCATCTACTGCCTTACATTTGTCACTTCACATCTTTGCCTCAGATGTGAGCATTAATTGGCTTCAATTTTTTTATTCTGATTCTCTATTTTCCCAGTTAATAATTTTCTGATTCTGATTTCCATTAAATGGCCAGTTATTTTTGTTTCAATGTTATGTGGAATATTGATGCTGACCTTTTTTCAGTTGCTTTAATTCCCATTCTGTGCCGATCACTGGAACATGTTGCCAAATTCTTGAGGTGTAATTTCAGTCGTTCCACCTTGTACAGGTAGATATTAACATGTTTTATTTAGTTTCAATAGTTTGACCAGCACAAGTTCTTATAGTTTGTCCTTGGTATTCTGTAGAGTTGATTTATTGTTACTGTTGTTTCAATGAGATTGTTTCTTAACTAATGAAGTTGTAGCAGCCATCTTGTAATTCTTCTTTTTTTAATTTTCTTCTAAAAAAGCTTGTATATGGTTCTGTAGGAAGTACCTTGAAGATCCTTGTGTATGGGTGGAGTCTAACACAACTACCCTCAGCATCCTGTCCTCTCATTCTGAAATTGGGCTTGGCTTCCTCTTAATCCTTTCCCTGTTGTCGTAAGTTGTTAAAGTTAAAAATCTATTTCATTATTTTTGTTCTGACCTTTTATCTTTTTGGAATTATATGTTTGATGTATCCAGGTGGCAACGCAACATAATACAAACATTCATGTACTGGCAGGTAAATTACTTTCTGATCTTAGAGATTAATATGAATTATACATTGGGGTATCATCTAATAACTTAAGTTTTTGGGTTGAGATAATTCTTTGACAATATATCAAAGCCTCGTTCATGAGTTTAGATTTCACCACTCCTACTCTATTCAATAAAATTAAGTATAAGATAGTGGTGGACTTGTGTAAATTTCAAGCCACGAAGGCTTTTACCTAAAGGGGAGTGTTAAAGAATAATATGAATTATATCTTAGAGTCTGACTTAATAGTTTAAGTTTTTGGGCTGATATGTTTTTTTTTTTTTTGAGTGTGATGAATGAATTTCATTGTTGAAAATGTACACAAATCCCCCCCTTCCCCTTTTCTTTCTTCTCTTTCCATTTCCTTTCCTTTTTGTTGTTGTGGGGATTGGGGGGTCTGAATAGGACATGCTTATTGTCCAAACATTCCTGTTGGGGAAGTAAGGAAACAATTGGTCCTCATCTATTTAAATTGAATCAGAGCTTTGATGGATCTTTTGAAAAGTGGCGTGCTTATATAAGTGCCGTGTAGTGGCACAGTTTAAGAAATGAAGCCAAGAAGATAGAGAATATTCACACATATACTTCGGTAAATATGTTCCTCCTATATAATTCATGGAAATTTCATGGGATTGAGGGTGTGGACGTATGAAATTGGATTACTACTAAAGAACTTGGAGCCAGCTTGAAAATTGTTGATCCTGCAAAAATCAAAATGATTGAAGCAAACTATGAAAAATTGATGGTACAATTATGTTCGTATAGTACTGATCAAATGAAGAAAGTGACCATAAACATGTGAGAGTTTGTGTTTAGGAAGGGCTACTATTAGGTTCTGCTCCTAAACATGTCATTGGTAGTTGTTAGAATGTGGTGACATCACTGTTCTTTGATTTTCACGGGATTCTTAAATTCTCTTTTTTGTGTTTAGTTGATGACATATCTTGCTTACAGCTAAGATAGTAAACTGACGCTTTATTTCACTACAGAGAACCTCATCCTGGGATTCAAAATATTTTAGAAACATGACCTAACCAAGCCTTTCTTTCTTGTTTTTGATTTTTTCTGACAGCTACTGAAGCTCATGTATAATGCCCCTGTGACTGCTGGTTACCATCAGAGCGTGTGGGCTAAGATTGGAAGGATCGTCAATCCGCTAATCCACCGTTACTGCCCATTCCTGAACACTCCACTTGCTGCTGTTCAAAGATGGTGGTTGAGGTAAATGTGCAAAGATAGCAATGGAGAGAAAGGAAGAAAGACTCATGAGATGTTCGTTCTTATTGAGATGTTCGTTGTTATTGGAAAGAAAAAAAAACCAAAGCTAGATGTGTGGCCAATGAGCCAGCTTGGTCCTGGATGGATAAACCTTGACTGTTGATCACAAACGGTCCTCTTCCCATTCCTTCTACTGTCTTGGTTCGGGATCAGAAAGCTTTCATTTTAATGCATCAGATTTATCACCATTTATAAAGAGTATCGAGAGAGAGGATACTGTCTTTGAATTTCACTAGCCTTGAATTATAGTTTGCTGACATGATTCAGACCATCAACTCCAAATAACTTCCATGAGAACATAGGCTGTAGAAGGCTCAA